>JAYJMB010011668.1:0-48275 GCA_036873735.1 Pouteria campechiana
GTAGTCCATTATGAGTTACATATTACAATGGTTGAGGATAAATAAAGTAATGGTATCATAAGAAAGGAATGGAGCCATATGTAAATTTCATATGGAGTTACGAAATTGAAAAGCAAACTTGTGATTGTTTTTATAGAAAGAATTGAGGTTATTTTATAATAAATATGATCTAAACAATATAGTGGATGGAACTAATATTTATTCTTTGTTTCCCTTGCAACATTGCTATTAAATACTTATATTGCTTTGGTTTAAAGAAATGATATGATGATTCTTTATGTGGAAAAAGGGCTATAGGAATTGCCTCTATGATAAAGAAATTCAAGAATTTGGATTGAGAATTTGGAGTTAGGATAAATTCAAGTATTGTGGAAATATGATTTAACATAATAATATGATGTATATCCAACCTGGTTAAACTAAAAAGACAATGATGTGTTCATTAGTTATGAAGATTTTAATAGAAACTGAAGTGGATTCATTTACAGATATAATTGAATCACTGAGAAGCGGGAAAAATGAGTAAATTGCATACTAAATCAGAAGATATTATTAACTTATGAATGACTCAATTAGATTATTCTAACATTTTGTTTCATGTAATATTATGACTGTGAGTAGAATTTATATGAAGTATGGGTAACTAGTATCACATATGAGAATGATGAATGACCAACTTGTATAAGATATGAGTATGTTTATGATAAATATGAACTGAAATGGAAAAAAGGATAAAACAACTCTTAGAATTAAAATGATGTCAATGGATGTTGATAAATGAAAGCCATTTTGTGATAAATTAATGTATGCATAAAGTTTGAATTAAAAAGGAAAGTATATATGAACTAAAAGTAGTACATCAGGAACATAGGATAAAGGTGTATTGTCTTATACTATTATGAATTCTAGAGTACTCTGAAATTATATATATGTATTAAAATTGATAATGATTGTAGGAAATTGAAATTTATTTTGTTTTTTTGATTAGTTGTGATGAAGTATGGGATTTCTTAAGTTCAAAAAGTGGTGCGAACCTCGATGGATAGTCAATTAATTTAATTGAATATTATGTGTTTTACTGAATAATTTTTGTCATGAGATGTATGTTAAGAACTTTGAAAAATTAAATTGTGAGTGATAATATGCTTATATTTTCCTTGAATAACTTTGCTTTTATTTGATGGAATATAATGACATGTATATCTTGATCAAAAAGAGCTTTCATTCTTCAATTTCCTTCAAGGCTAATCTCTCCACAACATAAGGGAAGAACTTCTTCACCAAAAAGAATTGCATCTAAGGTCTTCCTTAGTGCTCAATAAGAAACATGTCAAAAAGTATAAATTCTTATTTCATTTATTTAATTTGTAGAAGTTGCTGGTTAGCTTAAAAACTAGGGTTAAAGTTGTTGGTAAACTTGTTAAAACTAACATTGTTAGAGTTATTGGTAAGCTCATAAAAACCAACATAGCGAGTTTCTGGTAAGCTCAGTAAAACTAGTGTATGAGTTCTTAGTTAACTCAGAAAAACCAAGTGTGATTCCAAAGTGGATTAGTGGCACCTGAGTGCAGCAAGTAAAAGTTGACTCAGAGAGTAGAGTAGGTGCCAAGAGGGGGCCCAAACCACTATAAGTTGCATGTGCTATTCGTGCTTGATCCTTCTTCTATATTCTTACTTACTTTATCCATTGTTTCATTATGATTAGCATGCCAACATGAAAGAAAGAGAGGGATTTGATCAAATAGTGGTAAAAATGAATTAAATTTTATAAAACCTAATTCACCCGCCCTCTTAGGTTCTAGCCAATCCTACCAGGACCAAAAAGTGGTATTAGAGTAGGCTACATAAATATTTGTAGTGATCTGTTTGGCTAACCCAATAATGTCTACTATCATATTCTCTGAAGGATATTCTATCACACAAATTTCATACTTTTAGGGAATGAGTTTTGATCAATGGAAAAAGAGGATAGAAGTAAGCCTTATGGCTAATGACTTTGAAATGTGGAAAGCTATCTTTATTGGTTTAAATAAAGATGATGAGAGAGCTAGGCAAGTAAACATCAATGCTAAAAATACTTTGATAAATGCTCTATGCCCCACCATATGTAATCATGTCTTAACTTATAAAAATACAAAAGACATAATAGACAGGTTAAAAGCTATTTCTGAAGGAAAAATTGATTTACTACAAAATGAAACTAATATGTCTGCTAAGAACAACTTGAGTGCAAGGAATCATGAAACAATAGAACAATCTCCTAAGAAAAAGAAAAAAAGAAAAATGATTAATCCATGAAAGCAGAAGAACTGTCAATAAAAAAACTACCATAGACTGAAGAGGAGCAATCTCAAGAAGAGATTAAAATTCAAGAAGAAATTGCTGAATCCCAATTTCAAATTGAAGAACAAAAGGATGAAGCAGTTGAGGAACCACTCAAGTTGAGGAGAATCTATCTAAAGAAGATAAATATGATAAAGAAAGACTTGCAATTCAAAGCAAACATCTAAAGAAAGTCAAACAAGAAAAAGAAGTGAGAAAAAGGAAGAAAAGGATAGTCGTAGAAAGAAGAAAGAAAGAGAAGAAGTATGTTACACTTAAGAACTTAAATGATTTCTTCTCACTGAAGGACTATAAATAAAGAAGAAAAATGAAGAAAAGATTAAATACCAAGTTCCTTGAAAAGATAAAAGGTTGTTTGACACTAGTTGAATAAAAATTTATTCTATGAAGTCAAGGAAGACAAGGTAAGTGCAGGTATGACAACTCAAACCAAACTTTCTTTTACTTAATATCTATGTTTTGTGCATTTATTCTTTTATTTTAAATAGTGCTTAACTTTAGAATTCAGCTTGGAAATATACATATATATATATATCAGATTATAAAACTATACTTTTGAATTCTATTTGAAATAGGGAAGCTATGATGTCAACTTAATCTTAAGGATAAGTATACCAAAGAAATATATGTTTTATCTAAACTTTAAAACATTATGCACTCATAAGAAAATATAAAAAATTGTAATTTGAAAATTTCTTACTTAAATCAAGTTTAGAAATCAACATATTCAATGATGGCAAATTAGGAGCAGAATGTTTTTACATGTTAGAAATAATTTGCCTTAGCTCCTAATAAGCTTTAAAAGAAAATTTTGATTTGAAAGCTGCATCCATAAAAACATTAAGTGATCATACGATTAAACAAAAATATCTTGTATTGCTCAACAGTTATTATAGAATCGATTTCTTTCTAATTCTTGATTATCTTAATCAAATTTGAAGATATTAAAAATCTAAATGCTGCAATCATAAAATTTAAATAGAACAATAAATAATTTGCCTAAAATAATGTAGTTCATATTTTTGCCAATTTCTTTTTACATATCTAGGTGCTAAACAGAATATTGCACTGATTAAAATAATATGTATAGAACATATATATTTGAGCTCTTTATTGATGGAAAAGTGTAAGAATGTTCTAAATGCATACGATTCAGAAGAAATGTAGAAATTTTTCAAGAAGAATAATCAAAACAGCTATGTCCAAAGATATAGAAAATTCAGAGTTTGGTTTTGATGGCAAAGAAAGAATCTTTGGAGGTAATATTAGAGAAGTCAATATAATGCTTTAGAGGCTCTAAAAAGCATCTTCGGAGACTTTGAAATATGGCTCCGGAGGCTCTGAAATATGACTTCAGAGGCTCTAAAATATGGCTTTGAAGGCTCTAAAATATGACTTTGGAGGCTCTAAAATATGACTTTGGAGGCTCTGAAATATGGCTTTGGAGGCTCAGAAATGTAGCTTCGGAGGCTCTAAAATGTATTTGTGATAATGTCTTTGGAGGTACTGAAAGCATAACTTCGGAGGCTTCAAAATGGTGCAATGAGGCAGGACTAAATGGCATTTAATGAAGCATTTTGAAGTAGTTAGAAAAATGAGAGAAAGTTGCAATGGTTAAGATATTTTTCAGGACTCACAAAAGATTATTAGAAGTTTCTCAGAATCAAACAAAAGCAAGTGAAGTTTCTGCAATAAGGAGTAACTCATAATTTTTCACTCACATAGAACTTCTAACCTTCGAGCTTGAGCACCACAGAAACAAATCTACTTCTGTGCACATAACACAAAACTTCTATAATTATTGACATAGAAGTTCTAACTAAGTTTTGATCTGCACAGAAGAAAGATAAAAATAGAGATACATTACACAAAATATGTTATGCACTCAAAAACTCAATCATCAAGAACTTGTGAACACCCTTAGAAGTTATCAGAAACATCTTGAAAGCTTTCAGAAGTCATGCAGAATAAGTCTCTCCATTCAGAAGTTTATCAAAATTTTTCAAAAGGTAGTCAGAGCTACAATAGCTAAAGAACATGATTTAAGCAACAACGATTCCAAACTATGAATGCTGAAATGAAGAATCAAGTTTAGTATCTTCACTTATGAGATCAACTAAAAGCATCTACAAAAGAAGTAATGGAGGAAGATAAGTTGCTCAACTGTTAAAGAATCATGCTTTATATGTCTATGTACTCTAGATGTCTTTGAAATAATTGCCTTGATTGCACACATATATAAATTCATTGAGCTAAACCATTTTAGATGTATGATTCTAAAAATCTAAGCCAATATATGAAATTGATTAATCCTTGATAAGGAAACTACATAGTTGAAAGATCTCAAATAAGAATTTCACTCTTAGTCATTCCTGTTTGTAACTATTGAAGTTTAAATCATTATGAATAAATCAACTTGGATAATTATGTAAACCTTGATGAATGCTCAAAAAGATTTTACACTATTTCATTCAATGTAATATTGGTGATATTTATGATTTTGATAGTTGAGCATGGTTAAGTTGAAATTATGCAAATATATGTTTTATTTTATACTTAATGTTGAAAATATTTGATATGCATGACATGTTTTAAAATGCTTAATATTGTAATGTTGGACAATCATAAATTATAAAATCAAAAAATAAATTGGGATAGAATAAAATAAAAATTTTAAATACAAACTTCTGAGAACATTTTTATTGGAATGATATTGCCTAAGATGTCAGGCCTACTCTCACAGCTGCCTGCCATTTCGAAACCCTTTAAACTTGGCATGTTGAATAGGACTTATTTCCATCCGTTCTTTCCTTCACATCCTCCTGCGATTAAAAAGAGGAAGAGTGTACAATTCCTAAACCTCCATTAGAGCCATTTCACTAAGCTTATACCCTTTCCATTATATTCCCACATCTAAATGGCATCAAAGGTCATTATCTCCAAACCCCAAAGAGGAGTGAAATGACCTAGGACTTGAGGAGGATCGTGTTCTTCCCAGCCCTCAACCTCTAAAATCTCAAGAAGATCTCAAGCCATAAATAACAAATATAATCTCCCTTCCCAATCTAATGTGAATGATGAAGAAGAAAAGAATGTAGAAATAGATGAAGGAAGGATAAAAAATTTGATTTGAGCAAGTTACCAAAAGAGGTTGATGGAAGAAAGGTTCCAATTGCTAAGTTTGAACCAATGGATTTGCCCACATATTACTTTGGCACTGAGGATAAGAAATTCAAGTTTTATACCTCAATGCTTGGCAGACCCGTTCATGTTCAAAAGAAGATTGATCTGGATTTCCTTGATAAATGCAAATCTGACATTCAATCAATGTTAAATTATCAAGGGTGGACTGAATTAATGAAATATGAAGCACTAATCTTTAGAGAGCTAGTTCTTATATTTTACTTCAATTGGAAAGATAACTCTTATGAATCTATAGTAAAAAGTGTGAGAATGATTTTTGAAACAAACTTGTTATCACAAGAAGGACACCTTGGAGCAATACTAGATGTACCAGCCATAGAAGATGAGGATGACCTGAAAAAGGAAAATATTTTCAATAAACCATCTTCAAGTATAGCCTATACATCTACCCACACTTACATGAGAACAAGAGACTTGACCATTGAGCTCAGGATGCTTTGAAAAGTCTTAGAAAATATGTCCATACCTAAGCTTGGAGGAATAGAGCAAGTTACGACAAATGAAGCCAAAGTTTTGTGGAAGTTGTACACTTATCAGAAGATTAGTTTGGCAAACCTCATGTTCATTGCATTTGGGCACTTACCATGGAGAACAGACCATATAGTTTCATATGGTGTATGGATGACAAAAATCTTTGAGATTTTCATGTTCCAGTCTATGGGGAGTCTTGCATACACACATCTACATTAAATAAGGACTATGTCGGAGCAACACTTCTAAAGAGAATGAGAATCGGCTCCTCAGAATATGTGACAGAAATGAAGAAAAAGAATGAAAGAGAGATGGAAGAAGATGATGAGGAGAGTGATGAAAATGAAGAGGAGGAAGAAGAAGAAATGGGTGAAAAAGAGCAAACAACTAATACAAGCAGTCCCATTGTAGATAGACAGTTCTCACCTTTCAGAACTTCACCTGAATTCATTTATCCAAGGTTTTCTGCATATGCTTTATTGTTTCTAGAAGTAAAGGAACTAAGAAAGGAAGTAGGGAAATGTCATGGCCCGCCTTTCGAGACACGACATTCATATTTCTATATAAATTTACCTAAATTTGCCCACTTTTAGGGTGGGGTGTTCAACCCAAATTTTGGCAGAGCTTAACCTGAATAGATGGGCCTAACCTGTAAAATTATATATCACACAAATAAACAATAATATAGATTCTAAATAAAAACATCCACTATCCCACAGTTGCCCAAGATTGAGGTAAATCATGATGGCAATACACCTAAGGGGACTTTAATTGATTTAACACAGTCATAAATACTTTACTAGGACATGCCAATATTTCACTTTTACATCATTGGGATCTTTTGAATAATATATACAATCATAATTCTACAATTTCAAATAAAATTTACAATTCCTTCTTATTATACATGATTTGAGATAATTTGAATATAAGGATTGATCATTTAAATTACATACATAAATGAATTCCAATCCCACTGAAATAATACAACATTCTATCATAAGGTACATTTACTTCTCAAATAAATTACTCTTCTATGTTTTTTGTCATTGTAATCTTCCATGGCTTGACCTGCCAACTAAAAAATAAAATAAATAAGGGTGAGTCAAAATAGATTTAGTAAGCAGACTTTATAACAAATAATAATGAATAACAAACGATAATCAATAATAGGGATCCCTCAAGTATCCTTATTTGCATTCCATATATATAAAATCCAATCCATAACAAAATGAGTATATAAGCATATCTCATCCAAACCATACATTTCGGAAATTTCAAATTCCCAATTCACATATTCAAATTCAAGATATTCACAATCCTTAACATAATGAAGCATCAAATAAGCTAAGGGATAATCTATCCCTTTCAATCAAGCATACATTACATTTCACTTTGATGGTATGTTCAACATCCCCCTTCATTCTTACAAATTCCTATACAAAATAGGGAATAATCACTATACCTTCATTCTATTCATACATCCAAATGTTATAACACAACTTTGGAGATAATGATTATCTCCATTCAATCAAATAAACATACAAATATAGTCTACTTACCTTACTGATGAATCGTCTTCATAATGCCACAAGTTTCATAGCTTCCTAACCATATTCAACTTGTCCTATATATACAAATAAGCCATTTATTTACAAAGGCAACCTTGCCAAATTCACATCAAATTAATAAAGTACAATTTTTAAATACTATGGTTAGTCCATTAACATGCCTCAGTCATATTCATTTTGTATATGACATGATTAATACTTAAACACCTTTAAAACAACTCAATTAACTCTTTAATTCAACTAATTTATGGCTTACATAGCCCATACACAATTTTCCTAGTTAACCCAAACTAGGTCATAATTGAATATCTATTTTCACAAGCTCAAATCATCCTACATAAATCCCCAAAGCATCATAACTTATAAATTACATATTTCTCCCATGGTTTACACAACAATCCATATCAAATTCCTCACAAAAATCACTGTTCATGAATAATATGAAACTCTAACAATGAAATTCATATTTTTCACGACTAAATTACTCTCAATACTTTATAAAGTATGTATAAAATATTTTCCCCATGAAACTTCATTGAAATCATAAAATTTCTCAAAACTCACTATTCATAGAACCCTAACAAGCTAAAAATCATGATTTCCATGGCCAAATCATTACCAATTTATAGTAACTAACTCAATACTCATTTTCTTCATAATTACTCATATCATTTTCTTCTAAAAATCACTTTTCAGAAAATTGTATAATACCCTAGTTTACAATTATCAACTTTTCAAATAAGATCAGGTAGCTTACTATGGAATCCAAGTGTAGATTTCATCTATAGGCAAGAATCCAAGCCTAGCACTCCAAACTGCTTCCTTTAATCACCAAAATCTGAATCATCTTTCATTTCCTGCAGTCCGGATTCCAAAAACCCAAGCCAAGAGGTATGCTAGCTTGATTAACCACCTTAATCCTCATGTTTTCTAGCAAAATTGGTGACAAATGGGGCATAACAGAGTTGGGAAAGGAAGAATGATGTTAAGGGAGAAAATAGGACATACTAGAATGAAAATAAATTGGGTTTAGGACTTAAAAATTATATTTTTTTGGTGCTTTGGTGTGTTAGCAGACTCTTGCCGCGACAAGGACTTGTTGGATGGCCAAAAAATGCATTTTTGGAAGACTTATTATGGAAAAAAATTGCCTCGACATAGTAAGGAAAAGTCTTGCCATGGAAAGGTCCTGTTGGATGCTAAAAAATATGTTTTTTGGAGGCTTGCTGCTACAGTGAAGAGCCTTGCTGTGGCTAGCTCTTTTTGTCCGACACAGTGATAGAATTTTGACCATAACTTTTGCATATAACGTCCAAATGACCTAATTTTTGAGGCATCAAAAATATAACTTCAAGGGATACAAATGTTATGTTAACAACGTTTCCAAACAATCCCCCAAATATGTCAAACATTTTAATAAAGTGGACCCATCTCATTCATCTTGTTATTTTTCTGTCATTTGGAATAGCTTTGGTACATTAGAAATAACTTCCTCATATGATATCATAATTGAGTGAGTTTTTTTAAATTGGATATATAATTTCATTATCTATAACTTTCATGTTGAACACATTTTCAAATTAGTCCATTATCCATGTCAAAAATCAATCACAATGAACCCATATTCAAATTGCATTTTCATTTATGAAAGATCACCATAGCCTCATTTTTACATAAAATATTTCAAATCTCCCAATAATCACTTCCCACACATCACATACATGAAATGAATTATGTTCATACCATTCACTACCTCATTTGATGTCAATTTTCAAGAATCACCTATTCAGTTCTTTTTAACCAAATTTTCTATCATAAGTAACTCCATAAGCCACTTTCATTCCAAAATGCATCCAAAACTCAAATTGATATTTCACTCACATTACAATACACATAATAACTATCTTAGGCCATTCACATTGATCACAAATATGCTTTTTGCCAAATTCACCATTTCAGTTCTTTTTCTTCTTATAGTCATTATATAATTTAAATTAATAACATTTATGAATTTCAAGCATCAAACTCTACCCATATCCACATAAGAAAATTTCAATCACTTTAAACATCATATAAGGCTATTCATATATGTCATAAATATTCTTTTGCTTAATTTCACCGCTTAAGTTCTTTTCTTTTCATTGACTTTATATAGCTCCAAATAGTAAAATTTATCGAATTCATAAGGTAAACTCTACCCATTTCCACATAAGTAGATTTCAAATACCACAGGTGTTACAGAGAACTAAAAAGAGAAGTAAAGAAAGAAATGAGAAAGTTGAGAAGAACACAAGAAGGGATAGAAAAGAAGATAGATATTCTTCTCTCTCAGTTTGAGACTTCCCATCTTACACATGGAGCTGATCCTACTTCACCTATTAAGGATCTAGAAAATACGTTCAACATAGAGGAGCTTACTTCCATCAGAGACACCACTCGGGGGGAGCCTGCTTCTTTTATACCATCTACAGATCCTCATACCTCTTAGAGATATCTTAATCCTTTCAGTTATACCTTTTTTCGAGAAAAGCATAACTCAGATGTTTTTAATATTTTTTATTTCTCTCTGTATGAAATGAATAGTTACAAATCAAGTGGCATTAGATTATAATATGAATCTTTGTTCATTGAAATAATGCTTATTTATGTCTCTAAGTTTCATAAGTGTTTAATTATGTAATATGATTTAGGAATTTCAACATTACATTTTGTTTGATAATCCATATCACATTAATAGTCAGCATTTTGATGAACAATAGTTAACTCATTTTGCAAGAAATACATGAGTAAGCATGAAACGTAATGACCATTATCGATTGCTTAATGTACAACCTGAGAATGGAAAATAAACCATCGATGACTAGAAAACATCATTAGCGATGAGGCCCTAATAATTGAAATCATATAGGAAAACAGATTCAGAATGCTTAATCCTAAAATAATTATCACCTATTGTACAACTTGGGAAAATGAAAAACATAAATTAGAAATGAAAAATATCTTAGATATTTTGTATGAGAATGTGATGATGTTAATCAATAAAGATCTGAGTTCCATAATTGCTTACATGATTACAATGAATAAATAATTAACAAATAGTTATATGGTAATTTCACAACTTTCTCAAGTATGAAATTGTTGAAATAACTATCAATGATCCACACACACATATTATGATTTTGATGGACAAATATTTTGGTATAATTAATGATTATGTTATAACAATCCATACTTGTATCATAATTTTTTATAAATGGATAGTCTCTATGATTGATATCTATTTATCATGCATGATCCTGAATGTTTGGATACCTGTCTATCATGACTTTGAATATTTGAATGACTATCTACTTAATTTATGAGTGTTTGTTTAAAAGCTCTTCAATAAAAATTCTATAAAGTTTGAATGTTGCTCTACCATGAATATATTCTTCCTATTGATGTCATATCATGATCACTAGTATGCTTAAACATTTAAGCCACTAGTGAAAATGATGTATAGTTTAAACTAAAAGAAAATCTATTTGAATACACAAATCCCATGATATAGATTTCTAATGTTGACAAAAAGGGGGAGAAGTATGAAGAAGATTTGAAAGTGAGGAGAAAATATAAGGGGGATATAGGGGGAGAAGTATGGAGAAAATTTGAAAGTAAGGAGAAAATATAAGTGAGGAGAAAATATAGGAGAAGAAGACTTGCAATAAGTATTAAGAAAATTCATTACAACTAATGGTACATGGTTATTCTGGAAAGAAGAGTCTTTTTGTGTCCCTTTAGAAATGGACAAGTCAGTAAAAACAATATAGGGAATATAGAAAGGAGGAGAAATATATTTAAAAGACTTACTAAACCTTTAAAAATATTATCATGACTCATGCCAAGAAAAAGATAATTTTAATATGTCATGACCAGCATCATTCCTCATGGAATTACAAAATTCAAATTAGTTAGGAGGAGTTTGTTATAAAAAGAGAAAAATATGTCATGAGAAAAATTATAGTTCTTCATATGTCATGTTTAGTGCCAAATTCAACGTACTTACATATGTCTATTAGAAAGGGGGAGTTTGTTATTGAATCATTAGCATATTCTTTATTATCTCAAATCTTCAAGTTTTGTCATCATCAAAAGGGGGAGAATGTTCAGTCATACATGTATTGTGATGATAATCCACACATGTATTACATATGATTTTGATGACAACAAAACTTATACTAGATTTGCATTATGCTAATGATATTGTTATTATTAGAAAACAAGAAATAGAACTATACATGTACCTAATATGTACTATTCATGTTGATCCATATGCATAAATTAGTTACTTTATAATAATAATGATCACATGATTATAAGATTAAAACATTGCCTAAAAGTTGTATATGAATTAATCATGTATGCTATTAAAACATTTTTGAAGTATTTCAGAAACTTTAATAGTATTTCAAAAGTTATTTCTGCATCTTCAGAAATCCTAAAATAATTTCTCAGAAATTATAAGGCTTGTACTTAAAGTAGTTTCGGAAACTCTAAAATAACTCTTTAAATCTGTTCAGGATCAAAAAACTCTAAAGCTCACCTGATATTGCTTTTAAACCTATAAAATTAAAACATCCAATTAACTCCTCTAAAGTCATATCAAAAACTCGGAAGAATTGCTTTAGAGGCTCTAAAGACCATACTTAACATGTTTTAGAAACTTTGAAGCCAATTTTCCAATAATCTATTTATCCAATCATAAATACTTCAGAAGAGAGTATAGGTATTCTAATATATACTCCAACTTCCAATAGCAAGTATATACATATACTTTGCTATGATTTCAAATGTTTTGCTATAAGAACAAACTGTCATAGTTCATCTTTCAAATGCTCTGCTAGAACGATTTCAAAATACATTCATCTTTGTTTATGTTCCAAGAATCTCTTGCATATCTATGATTGCTTAACAAAGAAAAAAATCATATGATCCATTGTGCAATCAACTTTATTAATCATATGAATATATACATGTTCTACATGGAAGTATCAACTTATGAAAGAAAAAAATCATAATTGGATAAGTTTATATAAAACATATAGAGTAAAGCAAATATCCATGCTTTACAATGTATGTATATCATGAATGGATAATTATAGAATGTTTGATAAACTTCAAGGAAACATGTGTATGATTAGGTATGACTTCATGAATAGAAAAATATGAAAACATCATTAGTAGATGTAAGAATTACAACATGCCTAAATGTACTTATCTTTCACAAAACACAAAATTCATTATGGCTATCCATAATCTATAACTTATGAACACTCATTTTTGGATATTTATAATTATATACTTATTTTAGTATACTTTGTCATTACATAGTATATATATAAGTTTCAAAGAAAACATGGGTGTATGAACAAATAAATGACAATATGTTTAATACACTCATTCATTACAAAATATGAATTTAGAATATCCTATCTATGCTTCTAAAATCATGTATAGTATATGTAGTCAAATGTATTTTAATTTGGAATGAAAAATGTTAAAGCTTCAAAAAGTAGTAGAATGCAAAAACACAAGTGGAGGATGCTAGCCGCTTGGCGCAGCTGCCTAGCATACCACCTGCCAATGGACCATCGGCTAACTCAAGAAGCAAAGTCTAGAAGCCAAACCGCCTGGCACGTCCCCAGCTACCTATGCCTATTGCCTGGGAGCACAGCCGGTATGACAGCTGCCTGCCATACCGCCAACTAGGAGGCAACAAGGTGCACTTGGAAGAAAAGCTAGAAAATCGACCCCAGTCGCATGGCCTAGCTGCTTGACTCACAGTCGCTTGGCCCAGGTGCCTGCCATACCACCTGACGATGCCCAACGGTTGAAAATTTGACTGTTGCAAGTAATGAAAATTCTATACTCCTCATCCAACGATCAAGTTTTCAAGATCTATTTAAGGAGCATTTGAGGGATATTTGAAAAAATAGTTTAGAGGTTAATAAAAGAGAAAAGAAAAAATAAGAAAAAGAGAGAAATCATCTTGCAAATCCTTAGGACAAGATCTACCACTTCCATATTCTAAAAGAGCTTTCATTCTTCAATCTCCTTCAAGGCCAATCTCTCCATAACATAAGGGAAGAACTTCTGCACCAAGAAGAATTGCATCTAAGGTCTTCCTCAATGCTCAATAATAAGCATGTCAAAAAGTATAAATTCTTATTTCATTTATTTCATTTGTAGAAGTTGTTGATTAGCTTAAAAACTAGGCTTAAAGTTATTGGTAAGCTTGTGAAAACCAACATTATTAGAGTTGTTGGTAAGCTTGTGAAAACCAACATAGTTAGAGTTATTGGTAAGCTTATAAAAACTAACATATGAGTTTCTGGTGAGCTTGATAAAACCAGTGTATAAGTTCTTGGCTAGCTTAGGAAACCAAGTGCGATTCCATAGAGAAGTAGTGGAACTTGAGTGCAGCAAGTAAAAGTTGACTCAGACAGTGGAGTAGGTTCCAAGAGAGGGCCCGAACCACTATAAGTTGCATGTGTTATTTGTGCTTGATCTTTCTTCTATATTCTTACTTTATCCATTGCTTCATTATGATTAGCACACCAACATGAAAGAAAGGCAGGGATTTGATCAAATAGGGGTCAAAAAGAAGTAAATTTTATAAAACTCAATTCACCCTCCCTCTTGGGTTCTAGTCAATCCTAATAGTACCAACATTAAATGGTCAAACTAGAACTATTATTGATGCTACTTTTGGAGGATCATTGACAGGGAAAATCACTGCAGATGCTTACTCTTTGTTGGGAGACATGGGATCAAACACATTCCAATGGTCTAATAAGTGTTTTATGATAAGAAAAGTTGCCAGTTGTTTTGAATTAGATCCTATTATAGTTCTTACTGCATTGTCATTTTTAACTCATCAAATAGCTAACATGGCATAAAAAGGAGTTCCAATTACCGGGGAGTCTTCTTCAAATACTATCAGATCATATATGACTACAGAAGAGAATAAGGAAGATGTGTAGTATATGAACAATTGGGGCTATAGCAACTGTCATGGAAAAACCCTACCAACCCATTATCATCCCGGATTGAGAAACCATGAGAATTTTTCTATGGAATTCCTAGGAACACCATGATCCCACCTGCTAGTTTTCAACCCCAACCAATGGAAAAGAATTCTTTACTTGAAGATCTCATGAGTACCTTTGTAATAGAAAGTCAAGCATGATTCATAAGGAATGAAGCAAGACTTGATCATATTGAGACATACATGGAAAATATAAATGCATCTATCAAGTCATTTGAAACACAAATTAGCCAAATTGCTTATGTCATTAGCAATCAAAACAATAGTATTTTCCCAAGCAATGTTGAGAAGAATCTAAGGGAGCAATGCCATGACATGACACTAAAGAATGGCAAGGAATTGGAATCTTCTAGGAAGCAAGATAAGCTACAAGCATTCTGAGAATCCATAATTAAGAAGTTGCACAAGGAAAAGAGGAGGAAATGAAGAAGGAAGAAGATACCAAAAAGGAAGTCCACAAACCATGGACAATTTTATCTCCAAAGAACCCTCCAATTCTAAAAACACCACTTCTTTTTTCTCAATGTTTTCAAAAAAAGAAAATTGATGAAAAATTTAGAAAGTTTCTTGAAATTTTTATGAAAATTCACATCAATTTCCCTTTTGTAGAGGCTTTGGAGCAGATGCCAAACTATGCTAAGTTCATGAAGGAGGTCATGTCCAAGAAAAGGAAGCTTGAAGAGTTTACGACTATGAAGTTAATAGAAGAGTGCAGTGCTATATTGCAGAGAAAGCTTTCACAAAAATTACAAATCCAGGGTGTTTTATTATTCCTTATTCTATTGGAAATTCATCTTTTAAAGCATTATGTGATTTTGGTGCATCTATTAATTTAATACCTTTGTCTCTACTTTAGAAACTTGGATTGGGAGAGGTGAAGACAAGAAACATCACATTACAATGGGCATATAGGTCTTTGAAATTTACTTGGGGAGTTATAGAAGATGTGTTAGTAAAGTTAGACAAATTCATTTTTCTAACTAACTTTATTGTCCTAGACATAAAAGAAGATCATGATATGCTTTTAATCCTTGGAAGACAATTCTTAGCAATTGAAAGAGTTTTGATTGATGTTCAATGTGGTGAGTTAACCTTGAGATTCATGAAGACTAGGTGAGGTTTAACATTTATCATGCATTAGAATCTCCAATTGAGAAGAATACTTACAATAGGATTGAGGTTTTGAAAGATTGTATAACTTTTGTGTTTACTGATTAAAGTGTTCTAAATCCTTTGGAAAATTGTAATGAAAATTCTCTAAATCAAGATGATCCAAAAACATGTAGTGGCATGGAGCATGTACTAGCATTGGATGTTTTACCACAAAAGAAATTCAGCGATACGATTGAAAATCTTAATGTGGATTCACTTAAAGAGGATATCAAAGCCAAACTGGAACTGAAGAATTTGTCAGATCATCCAAGGCATGCACTTTTGCACAATGACTCATATTTTCAAGTAATTATTTATTCTTCTTTTAAAAGTTTGGAGGAAGAAAAGATACTGCAAATCCAAGACTATGAAGTGAAATTCAATATTGTCAAGGAGATGAAGCTGACTAATGAGATAAATGATTGCTTCAAAATCAATATAGTGGACCGAAACATTGAAGAGTTTTTAGAAAAATCCATGAAAATATTGGAACCAGTATTGGTTTATGGATACGATTTAAAGGATGTTAAATTAATTGAGTATATTTATCAATCAAGAGCACCAGAAAAAATCTACAAGCCAATACTAAGATTTAAAGAACTAGCTATAATGCCTTGCTCCCAAGAGCATCACTAGTGGTAAGATCAGAGGAGATTTCGGTAGAGTCTCCCTTGATTTACCATCATTTTCTTGTATATAACATGCTTAACCATATCTCAAGCAAAAACCTAAGAATTTCGATTCAAGGGATATACATTATCCCTTACATCCATGTATTACAACCAAATAACCATTTATCTTAAACAAATATGGGATATCAACTATCCCCAACCAAAACACAAAAGCCAAAATTCAAACAAAGGATAATCATTATCCCCAACCAATCATACATTCCAACAAAACAAGGGGGCACCTACTTACCTGTAATGTGAGCCATTCTATAACTTCTTAAGCTTCATATCTCATTTCCCAATCCATGATCAAAGGTCCTACACATAACATACGTAATTTTTAACATCATAACATGATCATGAATGCCATCTTAGTATTATACATAACATAATTCAATATTAGATAAGGTATCAATCATGCCTTCAATACACTGAGTTAGTGTATTATTCATAGCTAACTACAGGCTAACATCAATTCAATCAATCCCAAACAGTTCTCATTAAACTATTTCATTAGATGGCTTAGAAGCATCACCCATCTATAGGTTTCTCATTAACATGGGTTGGGGACTTTACTCCCAACTACAAATCATGAACCCATGATATAATTCACATTAATTTTACTTTAATAACATACTATCATGCCCCGCCTTTTGAGGCGCAGTGCTACATTTTTCTCTATATTTCACTAGGATTTCTCCACTTTTAGGGTAGGGTGCTCAAGTCCCATTTTGGAACTCGATTAGTTTCTACAGTAAAAGGGACAGAGTATCCTCTTAATTATTAGAGTTTAACCCATATAATTATTTATTAATTATAATAAAGCAAAAATATAAATTCCAAAACATACACACAATTATTCACGGCCCAAGATTTGGGTGAATCATGATGGATCATATCTAATGGGATCATATCACTCCAATACAACATCAAAAATACCTATTGATGACATGTAATAGATTCCATTATACATATCAATTGACATTTTCTAATTACAATTATATAAATCTGATTGAAATATAATTATACATCGATTGAAATCTTCGAATAGAATTATATAATCATATACATATTCCAAATTCACATTTCTATACCACACACCCATTTTCTATAAAATATAATAATGATAATCATCTTTGGGCTCCCTTGCTTGACCAACAAGCTAAAAATATAAATAAGAAGGCATGATTCTCAGCAACTTAGTAAGGAGGCAAATACTATAAAATAAGAATCAATATTCAAAAACATCATATAATCACATCTAGAACATTCTCAGAACATTTATAATCATTCCCATCATGAAAATATAATGCATGAATCTGCCTATTCAACTCAACAATCCTTAACAACATAACATACCCAAAATCTTTTTCACAATTATATAACATACAAAATCCATTTCTAAATCAAATTAAAAGATATGCTATAGCCTTAGCAAACACATACCCTGTCATAATCAAAGATTATTCAATTCAATCCAAAGGATATTCACTATCCATCATACAAACATCCAAGCCTGGATACCATTAAATGAGATATTTATATCCCATTCAATGTTACTTATGTTGGGAATATATTATATATAATTTTGATGATAACGAAACCTGTATGCTTAGATTTTTAACGATAATATATGGTTATGAATTAATAACATTTAACACAAACACATAACCATGAATGATTAATTAATAAGCGTACATTCCTCAATTCATGGTACACACACAATAAACATTAATTAATCTTTATTGTATAAACTTGTTAAATCATATTAAACACCATAATCACTTAAGCTTTTATATTATGCATTCAATGAAAATGTATATTATCCTTGCTTTACAATGATACGATCACATGAGGATAAAATACATCCTAATTTTATGAAAGCTAACAACGTAGCAAGTGCAGAAATGTTCAAGTGTAGGATAAAAATCGTCTGCAACAATCTATGATTAACTATTTGCTAAATTCCAAAGGAGTTAAACTAACGAAATTCATGGAAGAAGAAGAAGAAGAAGAAGAAGAAGAAGAAAGTAGAAGACAAATAATAAGAAAGGTTGCAAAAAGCTTCCACAAACAAAACCAATAGGAGACAAACAACGCTTCGAAGATGTGCTACAACATGCTTGCATTATTTATTAGCCTTAACTATAAAATATCAATAGACAAATGCAAAACAAGAAGTTAAAGAAGAAGCCATGATCAGAGAGCTTATGTTGCATTCGATAAATTCGTATTACTTAAATCTGATTAGTTTGTCCAAGATAAAGCACAAGGATGAAGAAGCAAATCAATGGATTGGCAGACAAATGAAAAAAGCCAAAGAAGTAGCCACCCAAATGACCAGGCACAAGAAAAGAGACTTTGTCTGATCAATAAAGTTAAAAAAAAAATTTCTGAGGATAAGAAGGCTCGATACAAGGGAGAGCAACTTCAACTGAGCCAAGAGAGATAAATCAAGATTGAAGAACCAAGGAAGTTGCTAGAACAAAACCCTTATATTGCTCAAAGTGTGTAGAAAAGCTAAAGAACTTTGCCTCATCTTCGGATCAAAAGGTTGTCTGTTACAACAAACAATGTTCAGTTAAAGGAGAAGATGAAGTAAATGTTGTATAATGAGCATAGACGAATCTAAATAGAAAAAGAGCTACTTGGATCGAAATGGGCTACAACAGACAAAGGCACGATCGTCTACAACTTATGACAGATAAATGGGACGTGCAAAGTATTCTATCCAAGATAAAGCAGAAAACACTTCATCTATTGCTTACACCAAATGAATGCCACACTTCATCTATTTGAGCAAGTTGAAATTAGCCTTCTTTTGGCATGTTCAATAGACAACAAGGAATAAAAGAAGAAAATCATATTTCATCTGTTAGTGCAATACTGAGCAAACTTTGTTTGTCACCTCCAATAGATGATGAAGAACAAAGGAAGCATATCTTACTTCGTCTATTCATATTAAGGGAACTGTTTGTCAATCAATCAACTCATCTTCATTAGCACCATTCAAAGTTAGTCTGTTATCTTTATTAGATAAAGCTTATACACAAAGGATCGATCAATAGACAATCTTCTAGAGGAATTGTGGCAGACAAGGAAGTGTTTGTCTATTAGTCAGTATAACTTCATATGCATCAAAGTTTGTCTTTCACTTAACAGACAATCATTCTTATGGAAGTTCAACTGACAAAGAAACCCTGGGAAAGTTTATCTATAACTTATGTGAGACTAATGCAGACAGAGAGAGACTGTGACTTGTTAACTATGTATACAAATGGCATTTCCCCATAGGCCAACATTGTTTAGACTCATTCGAGTTACCATTTTCGGCAATAAGCGGCGCTGCAAAGATTTTCAACGCTGTGACGAGTTAAAAGAGGAACACATTTATCACAGCTCATCCTCCTCTCTGATTGGCATTGCAGTAGCTCGAGACAAAACAGAAAGACCTGGACTTCAATGGTGGAAAATTTAAATGGTCTTATTCATTCAATGTTGCTCTCATTTTTGCATTGATTAGCTCCCATCTTCTCCAATGGTCGAGACTCTAATAAAGCTATTTAAGGAGAAGAAGCAGGATGATTCGGTGGTGAAGGAACCCATTAAAATGCACTCAACTTGATGAAAATCCTTCCATCCATGGCCGAGAGCTGAAATCGTCATCTATTTTTCATGAGCTTAAATATGCTTATCTATATGGCCATTATCTTTACATTTTAGGAAGATCTTTATGCATTGATAGAGTTGAAAAAGATCATATCTTCTCCTGTGTTTAAATGTGTAATAGTTTTCTGGTTAATCTAAAAAACTAGAGAGTTTATGGTAAACTCGATAAACCACATTGTAATGAGTTGTTGGTGATCTCTTGAAAACCATCAAGTTTGCTAGTGAGCTTTGAAACCAGTGAATTGGTAGTGATCCCAGGAAAACTATCAAGTTTGCTTGTGATCTTTGAAACATGTGAGTTTTCTAGTTATCTTGTTAAACCAGAGGAGTGTTGGGGACACTTGTGTTTATACCCCCTGGGGCTAGAATCTAGAAGAAGTGTCGGGGACACTTATGTATTCCATTGTATGGGGTATAATGGATCCCAAGGCATAATGAGTCTATGCTCTTGGAAGAGTGGATGTTGGGATGGGGTCCTAAACCACTATAAAAATCTTCTTACCTGTGTGTGTGTGTGTGTTCATTCATTTGTTTTATTCCTCTTGCATTTTATTATTTTTATTGTTCATCTTATGGGAAATGGTCCAGTTAAGCAATGAATTTTTATGTACCCAATTCACCCCTCCCCTCTTGAGTTAAGCTATCCTACGAGAACTCTACAAGTGGTATCAGAGAGGGCTAGATAAACAATTCTAGTGATCTATTTGGCTTATAATGTCATCCTCTTTTATTTCAAAGAATAGTCCATATTTCATCTTTCAAATTTTTGATAGATTAAATTGGATATAATGGAAAAGGAGATTGGAAACAATTATTATGGCCAAATGATTTTCATCTTTGAAAATTTTCTGTATTGGTATAAGCAAGGATGAAAAGAGAGTAAAATTCACTATATGCTCTCTATCCCACTGATTGTAACATTGTCTTGGCATATAGATTAATATGAGAAATCTTTAGACAAGTCAAAGACAGATTATGAAGAGACAAAAACATTTGGCACTCACACACCACTTGCTTTATTATTTAAACTAACTTGAGTGCAGGAAATTTAAGATAGGAGAAAATGATCTGCTGAAGAAGAAGAAGAAAGAGAAAGAAGACTTGGTCTGAAAAAATGAATTAAAGACACGATGAAATACCAAGTTTCTTCAAAATAAAAATAAAAGGTAAGTGCAGGTATGACACTTAAACTCAAACACCATTATTGAATGTGTCAATATCTGAATTTCTAAATTATTTATCTGTGCAATTTTGTTTGTCCATTCCTTTGTTAATAAGTATTCATACTCAATTCTTCAATTTACTAATTCTACTCATGCGCATTTACTTTTTATATTCATATGTCTCAAGAGACAATTTTACATTCTGTCCTTTTAAGTTTTACTTATTTCATTTAGTTCAAGTCTTAAATTCAAGTCTTGTCTTTCCATTATTTACGTTTGTTTGCTCTATGTCTATAGAAATCAATCTACATTTACCTTTATTTATCTAAAGTCTTACTTATTTTACCTGTGCATTCTTATCAAAGTTATTTTTTAAGTTTTTATTGAGAAACATAATTAATAATTAGAATTTTGTCTAAATTTTCTTTAGTTGTATATAAATTAAAACTATGTTTACATATTTCTACATATTCATTTATTCATTCATTTGCACATTATGTAGAAACCATATTTAAAATTTTTGATTATTTAGATAGTTGTATATTGATAGAAATAAACTTTCATACATAATATTTTCTGCGCATATATTTTTCACTCATGTATGTAAATAGGAAAATATAGAATTCACACTACGATAAATAAAACTCTAAAAAACATGAAGTAAAACTTCTAAGATAATCAGAAAGTAAAATAACACTCAAACAATAAATAACCTAAAACTAAGAATGCCTAAAAGAAACATAACTAAAAAAAATCTAAAATAATGAAACTGAATGATTGTGCTCAAAATTAGTTAAAGACAGGTTGATCTAGCACACAAAGTTAATGATAATTCACAACTGTGCTAGCTCAAATAACTCATTGGTTGATTAAAGTAAATGCTTATTATGATCATTTATGAAAACTGCTTTAATTCATCATCTTATTTCTCTGTATGCATACTATTATGATTAAAACAACTTCTGCACTGATATATTGACAATAATTGTCCATATCAATTGAAGTTAGTAACAAAGAAATAGTGCAAGAATGTGCTAAGTGTGTATAGGAAAGCTTGAGTTAAACAGAGGAAGAATGAGAATAATGAGAAATGAAATACTTCTTCTCACCTCACAAATCCAATCAAATGAGGCAATAAGTTTAAGTTATAGATTCAAAAAAAGGACTAAATAAGTCAAAAACATATTCCGGATAATATCAAATTGTAGAGGAGTGACTATCACCTTCAAATTGCAGAAGTCAAATGAATAGTCAAGCTAACAATAAAAACCTATGAGCTCAAATAAGATATCTACAATGGATGCACCAAAAGAGATAAGTTGTTAAACTTGATTATATTTCTTTCATTGCTATATGCTCTAGTTACCTCTAAATGAACTGGTTTGGATTTGATCTTACTACTTTGAGCAAAATTATATCAAAAATCTGTAAAGCCTTAAAATGATCAAAACTCTAACATCATTACAGTCCTAAGGCAAAGCCAAGCCTATTTGAGAAATTTCATAGTTTAAAGTCTCGAATAAGAATTCCATTCCTAGTCATTCCATTTGTAATAATGCTTATAGGCTTGATCTCTCATGAAGAATCAAAATTGAAAAGTAAAAACTCATAAAGACAACCATCATGACACACAAATAGTACATCTTACCAAATTCTATGAACATTTAAATATTCAAAAATAAGATTAAAACATTTAACAAAGAAAATTAAAGACAACTACTCTTTTAAAACTTCAATAACTATTAGCAATTCTGTAATCCTATCCTAAGTCTCAGATGTTCCTTCTCTAAAGCCTTATTTCTATTCATAATCTCTCCATAAGCTATACATTAATCAGTCAAAAGAAGATCTGTAGAGACATTTGTCTTCTTAGCATACTTTAATTCCCTCTTTAATTGTCTCACCTCTTCTTCCAAAAATTAAACCTAACTATTTTTTTCACTTATCTCTCACTCCATTGTTGCTCGAATGTTAATCTCGTATACTCTCTGTCCAACTAAATTTCATGGAATACATAGGTTACTACAAATTCTTAGAAGACACATAAAATCTTAAGGAAGTAATCATCAAATTGATAGTTTAAATAGAAATCTTAGAGACTCAGATAGAACAAATTAGGATCATGAATTATCACTATTAAACAATAATGAATAAAAGATACACATCCAATATTTAATCAACTAAAAGAACTATTCTATAAATAACATAAATCACTAAACCTAAATTTTTACAAAAGACCAAAATATGTGAAATAACAAATGTGAGTTTAAAGAGTTGTAATATTACATAATAAGTTTAGATTTAAAAGCAAAAACACTTAATCAACTAAAACATCTACAACAGCTTCCAACTCTTTAACTCTTTGGTGAACTTTTTCTAACTCTATCTCCAAATCTTTAATACATTCTACAGCCTCCATATAAATTGAAGAGTTCTTAGTTAAGAGATGATTAAAATAAATATTACTACTCCTAACAGAAGCTAAATTAACCTTCAGCTGCTTAATCTTATCCTGAAGAACCAGACATCTCTCAACAGCCTTAAAAGCAACATCATCTTTCTCACCTTGAATGAGCTTTATAGACAAACTGGAAGATGTTATGGTTGCCTTTGTAAGTACTAAAGAGTCGTCTCTTCCCAATCTCTCAACATAAGAAAAGAGAAAGACAAAAACTTCTCCACTTTCTAAGTAATCCATCAACTCCACCATTAATATCTCCAACCATCACTCCTGATAATAATGACAGATAGCCATTAATTAAAAAAAGATGCACATTAACAGTAAACCATGCATTATCACTGCATTTGCATGGAATCATTCTATTTACATTCGGCATATTAATATGATTTTGATAATTAACACATGTTTAATTAATGTCTGATTGCTATTCTTTTGCCGCTTGTAGTAATAAGAATGGTTAATTATCAAAATGCTTGGAAGATGTTTAATAAATCTAATAAATCAGTTTATGGAAAGAAAATTGAGTGATAAATTATAAATAAAAAGGGGGAGAGAAAATTGTTCTTGGAT
This sequence comes from Pouteria campechiana, assembly GCA_036873735.1. Lineage (NCBI taxonomy): Eukaryota > Viridiplantae > Streptophyta > Magnoliopsida > Ericales > Sapotaceae > Pouteria > Pouteria campechiana. The sequence continues at coordinate 24,363 of JAYJMB010011668.1, forward strand.
TTAATAAAATAGGGGGAGAATAATTTAAAGAAAGATATAAGACAAATATATTCAAGGGAGGGAACTAGAATAATGATTAAATATATTTAAGTGGGAAAAATCTTTTTGATCATGACAAAAAGGGAAAGAGAAATGTATGAGAAACTTGTGAGAATAATGATTAAATTAGGATAGTGATAAAAGAATCAAACACATAGAATTGAACCCATAGGATTATAAGAGGCTAATATTCAGGGCGAGTTTTATTAATAAATATAAACTTCTAATCACAAGTCTTTAGGGTTTTGTCATCATCAAAAAGGGGGAGAATGTTGGGAATATATTATATATGATTTTAATCACAACAAAACCTATATGCTTAGATCTCTAATGATCATATATAGTTATGAATTAATAATAATTAACATAAACACATAACCATGAATGATTAATTATATAAGCATACATTCCTTAATTTATGGTGTGCACACAATAAACATTAATTAATCTTTACTGCATAAACTTGCTAAATCATATTAAGCACCATAATCACTTAAGCTTTCATATTATACATTCAATGAAAATTTATATTATCCTTCCTTTACAATGACACAATCACATGAGGATAAAATACCTCCTGATTTTATGAAAGCTAACAATGTATCTAGTGTAGAAATGTTTAAGTGTAGGATAATGATCGTCTGCAACAAAATCTGCCACAAACTATCTGCTACATTCCAAAGGAGCTAAACTAATGAAATTCATAGAAGAAGAAGAAAGCAGAAGACAAGCAATAAGAAAGGTTGCAGAAAGCTTCCATGAACAAAAACAATAGGAGACAAACAAGGCTTCGAAGATGTGCTACAATGTGCTTGCATTGTCTGTCAGTCTCAACAAGAAAATATCAACAGACAAATGCAAAATAAGAAGTTAAAGAAGAAGCCATGATCAGAAAGCTTATGTTACATTCAAGAAATTTGGATTACTTATGTATGATCAGTCTGTACAAGATAAAGCACAAGAATGAATAAGCAACTCAATGGATTGACAGACAAATGGAGAAGACAAAGAAGTAGGCACCCAGATGACCAGGCATAAGAAAAGAGACTTTGTTTGATCAACAAAGTTAAAGAAAGAATTCGTCTAAGAATAAGAAGGCTTGATACAAGGGAGAGCAACTTCAACTGAGCCAAGAGAGACAAATCAAGATTAAAGAACCAAGGAAGTTGCTAGAACAAAACCCTTCTATTGCTCAAAGTGTGCAAAAAATCTCAAGAACTTTGCCTTATCTTCGGATCAAAAACTCGTTTGTTACAATAGAAAAAAATCAGCTAAAGTAGAAGACAAAGTAAATGTTGTACAGTGAGCATAGATAAAGCTAAATAGATGAAGAGCTACTTGGACCAAAATGAGCTATAATAGACAAAAGGAATGATCATCTACAACTTACAACAAATAAATGGGATGTGCAAAGTATTCTATCTAAGATAAAGCAGAATACACTTCATCTATTACTTACGCCATATGAATGCCACACTTTGTTTGTTTGAGCAAGTTGAAGTTAGCTTCATCTAGCATCTTCAATAGACAACAAGGAACAAAAGTGTTGAGTCATACATGTATTGTGATGATGATTCACATATGTATAATGATTTTGATGATAACAAAACTTATACTAGATTTACATTATGCTAATGATATGTTAATATTGGAGACCAAGAATTATAACTATACATGTTCCTAATATAAAAATTCATGTTGATCCATGTGCATAAATTATTTACTTTATAATGATAATGATTACATGCTTATAAGAATTGGAACATTACCTAAAAGTTGTATCTAAATTACTCATATATACCATTAGAACACTTTTGAAGTATTTCAGAAATAATATTTTAGAAAGTTATTTCTGCATCCTCAGAGGTCCTAAAGTAATTTCTTAAAAATTATAAGGCTTGTACTTAAAGTAGTTTTAGAAAACTCTGAAACTAGCACCCAATATAAATTTTAAACTTCTGAAATTATAGCATCCAATTAACTCCTCTGAAGTCAAGTCATAAACTTTGAAGTCATATCATAAACTCTGAAGTCATTTTAGAAACTCTAAAGAATTACTTCAGAGGCTCTGAAGTCTATACTTGATATATTTCAGAAACCTTGAAACCAATCTTCCAATCTATTTGTCCAACTATAAATTAATTTAGAAGAAACGTATAGGCATTCTAAGTGTATATTCCAACTTCCAACAGCAAGCATATATGCATACTTTGCTGTAATTTCAAATGTTCTACTATAAGAACAAATTGTCAAAATACATCTTTCAAATGCTTTGCTAGGATACATTCATATTTATTTATGATTACCTAATAAACAATGATATGATCTATTATGCGATCATCTTCTTATCTTATGTTGGATCTTTTATGAATATATATATATGTTCTACATGGAAGTATTAACTGATGAAAGAAAGAAATCATAATTAGTTGAAGTTTAAAAAGTAAATATCCATGCTTCACAATGTATATATATTATGAATGGATAATTATAGAATGTTTGATAAACTTCAAGGAAACATGTGTATAATTAATTAGGTATGTCTTCATAAACAGAAAAACATGAAAACATCATTAATAAATGTAAGAATAACAAACATACCTAAATAAACCTTTCTTTATCAAAGCACAAATACATTATGGCTATCCATGATCTACAACTTATGGAAACTCATTTTTTGGATATTCATAATTGAACAATTATTTCAGTATACTTTGATATAGTATATACATGAGCTTTAATGAAACCATGTGTGTATGAACAAATAAAAAAAATTATACTTAATACACACATCCATTACAAAGTATGAATCAAATATACTATTCATACTTCATATATACTACTTGTGATATATGTGTTTTGATTTAAAATAAAAGATGTCAAAGTTTCAAAAAGAAGCAAAATGCAAAAACACAAGTGAAGGATGCTAGTCACTTGAAGCAACCGCTTGGCAAACCACTTGGACAATAGACAGTCAAATGAATCAAGAAATGAAGCACCAGAAGATGAACTGCCTGGCAAATTCTCCAACTACTTGTGCCTACTGCCTGGGAGCACAGTTGTTATGGCAGCCACCTACTAGGAGGCAACAAGATTCACTTGGAAGAAAAGCTAGAAAATTATCCACAGCCGCTTGGCTCAGCCGCCTGGCATATCACCTGACACATAGCCACTTGTACCAGGTGCCTGCCATACCACCTGACGATGCCCAATGGTAAAAAATTTGAACATTGCAAGTAACAAAAATTCTAAGCTCCTCATCCAATGATCAAGTTTTCAAGATCTACTTAAGGAGATCTTGAAAAATGTGCTAAAATATTTCAATTATCTTACATTGATTTTCTAATCATATAATCAATTTTCAATATAGTATTCAATATTTTTACTTAATGTCTTCAAATTATGGAATGTACCATAGTATAATCACAAGTTAATCCAAATAACCTCCAAATACCTTATTTATCTAGACTTTCATTATCATGATACTCAATATCAACAAGAACATATGCCCTGATAAGTGATTTTTTCCAATTCATCTCTCCTCATAATGATAGTTCTAATCGTCTAACAAAAAATTTTCCACAAAAGATGGCTTATCATGCATGTTCATGATGCACTTATAAGAAAACAATTCTCATACATCAAATGGAACTACTAGCATGTAGCTAATACCATAAAACAAGAATTTCTAGCTCAAGTCTACTAAACTATTATTCATATCTATTTAGTCATTATTACTTCTTCCTTATCACATTACAAAGATACTTTTATTTTAATCCTTCATCAAGTCTAGCCTGCTACCAACTAATATCCTATAAGGGAGGCTATCAACAAAGTGAACTCAACCATTATCAAGTGGACACAACATCACTAGTTGTTACATATGCCATGAATGCCATAAATGCCATGAATGGCATGAATGTCATGAATGCAATGGATGTCATCGATATCATAAACATCCTGAATGCCACACAAATGCCAAATGCCACCATATTGCCACCTTGGCAGCCATCACCTCACGGATGTCATGTCATTTCCTAATTGGACTGGATGGGTGGCCCCTTGTCAAGATGTATTAGTCCAATAGTCTAATAGCAAGGCTCTAGAAATTTTAAAAATGTAAATTTTTACTATTGTAAAGTTTTGGTAACTTTTTGAGTCTAGCATATTGTAAAATTAAAATTTTAAGGAATGTTATTATTGAAAAAATTAGAAGCATGGATGAATTATCTATATTAATGTGAGGACAGTGAGAAAATATGTTAATTAATACTTAATAGGTGAAGAAAAATTAAAAATTACATGTGGAAAGCCGAAAAACCAAGTTGCCAGTAATTTCTAGAAAATTTCAATTTAATCAAATTTAATTGAAAACTAAATGAGAAAAATATGAAAATAATAGATGAGAAATTGATTTGGGCATATGGTGTATCAAATGGATGACTCACATGTGTAAAGAATGATAATTTGATAGCATTTTGAAAATTTAAGAGAGTGAATGTGCATGGAGGTGGGTGGAGCATAGACTATCAAAAGAAAAACAATATAAAAAGTGTATTTTTGCAATGTCCATCCCATTTCCATCATTCTCATCTTCCAGCACATGCTAGCCAACATAAACCCTCTTTCCCCATCATCCTAATTTTCCATTTTAGGCAATTTTGCTTCAAGCGATCAATAGCAAATGTTGATTCAAGTAATTAGTGGGCTATAGGATGTATTTTCTCTTGAGATCAAGAAGTGGTAGTCACCCAAACATGGTGAATTATTGCTGATCAATGGTACCCACTAAGGGAATTTGAGGATTAAGGTAAGTGCTTAATCTAATTTAAATGGTGATGATGTTTATGAAAGAATATTATGCGAAAGTTGATTTATCTTCAATGAGTTTCAAACCCTAATTCAAGGGGGTTTGCTGAAAATTTTAATAGGGAATTAAGGATTCATTAGAGGTTGGAAATTGGAGTGTGAAGTCTGTGCAAATTGCTCAATTAACTTAGGTAAGTAGGTAGTTGTTTTAAGTTATTTTAAGTTCAATTTGATTTCTTTGAATGATTACAATTTAGGCACTTGTAATCTAAAATTTTTATATATGAATTACACAATTTTAAAAATGCATTATCTTCCCTATCAAACCATAATTAATGTATTGTATTAGCAAGAATTAAATTATATTGAAAACAATAAAATTCGGATGAACAGTGCACTAACAGAACTCCTTACCAAGTACCCCTCTTGAGGTTGATTAAAACCCAATTTAATGATGTTATTTTGTAAAAATAAAAATATGAGGTTAAAATAAGTATAACAATACTATCATAACAAATTTCATGAACAAATTCCATTGTTTTCCCCATCAAAAAAATATGAAGATTAAATACTCTGAAAATGAGATGCTGATAGCATCCCACCCTTTTGAAATTTTACTTTATTTTTAATATTCTCATTTTGAATTAATTTAAGATAAAATTTTTAAAAATTCTACTATTATTTTGAATTCACATAAAAATTTTTAGGTGCAAAAGAGATGTATAATTCCGTCTACATTTTTTCTTTATATTTTCATGTTTTAATTTTAAATTGATCAATTTACATTATTTTGACCTAAAATTTGGATCAAATAATTTTCATATTATTGGGGAGCAAAAAAATATTTTTATGTCAATTGGATATTTATAAACTAGTGAATAAGAATTTTATTTTAGAAATTATATATATATGTATTCTACACCCTCGAGAGTGCCGATAAATTTTAGTTTTAGTGACTGATTGGCATAAAGCCCAATGTGGCTCATATATATATATATATATATATATATATATATTATGATAGCCGTGGGGCCAACCTGTGTCCAACATATGGCGAGAAGTGGCCTGGTTGGCCAGTGGGCAGTTGTTTGGGCAGCCAACATGGCCGGGCGTTACTATTAGCTTGGATGGTCTGATTGCTATGATTTGCCTGAGTAGCTTATGTAGACATGTTTATGGAGAATTGGTACTCTTGTGAGGCGAGGAGGGCGGGGTGCCACTGGATACAGCAGTATGACTGTGTGTGCTTGGCAAGCTCTAGCCGTGAGTGCCAGGATGGACTTGACGCACTAAAGAGTGAAAGGGTAGTATTCTGATTTGTGTACCTCTCGAGGAAGAGTGTGTGGATAGTTAAGGAGTGTGTGGATAATTGTAGAGTGTGTGGATGATAGTGGAGCCGTGTACTGGTGTAGGAGGTAGTCGTGGATTGGCAGATAAAAAGGGCAGTATGACATGTTGGTATTCGAGCTGGTATTGACCGATTAATTATGTATACAATATCACTATGAGTATGTGATGAAATAATTAATAAGATGTTAACATTAAAATCTTAATGAACCTAACCATTGACCGACTATGACATCCTACATATGCCATGACATGTTTTGCTTTGTTGCATCATTGTTTATTGCCTATTTGCTGTTGTTTATTACATTACTTACAGTCATGTTTTTCTGCTTACCTGCTTACTGAGTTTGCCTAGACTCACCCTTTTATTTAAATTTTTAGTTGAAATGTCAGAGGACGGAGCTCAATAGGGTGTTAGGTCTCGTGATGGGGTTAGGCCGTGACACCAGTAGAGGCTTTACTCCTTTTCATGATGTATATTATTGGATGGATTTTGGATGTATATTAGACATGTATCATTACTTAGTTTTACAGCATATCATTTTATAGTGTAAGTATATATGATTTGATAACTAGGGTATAGTGTACCCCAATCTTAGTCCGTGGGTGCTGTGGTGATGTATGTTATGGAGGTATCAGTTATATAGTTTGTGCAAGAAATGATAGGGTCTAGAGGCGGTCATATTATATTTGCATATTTGAGGGTATTTGTTATGTAATTATTGTGGTTTAGCATGTTGTATACAAGACAACAGTGGTAAACCAGGGGAGACTCTGTCATAATTTCCTCTGAATTTACTACTAGTGACACTCCAGGGAGGAGGGCCGTTATAGACCCACTCATCAACCATCCACGCCAACCACTTCATCAATCCCCACTTCTCAACCCATTCCACACCATCTAGAAAATAGACTTGAGAACATTAAAATCCTTTTGCTAACTATATCTCTTCAGATGAATAGATTTGATTAAAGACTCAACTATGCCATGTCATCTCTCATCTTGAGAGCTGATAAGATTGATCAATGATTTAACTCTCTAACATTACTAGCAAAGTCATTTAGAGGTCAAACTTATCATCCTCCTTCTCCACCTCTAACTCACTTCTCCCCATTTAGAACCAAATTCCCCATCACAGTGGTATTTTCCCCCATACATTCTCCACAATCATCTCCTGCAATTCTAGAGGTTGATCAACCTAAGAGTGAACGTACTAAAATTGTCTCTCTCTTTCTCTCCTCCAACATAGCCTCCATTAGTTCCAACCACCGAAGTCTTTTTAAACCTGCCTGAGGATTACTTTTTCAATTCGCATAGAGCTATTGTCAAATATGAAAAATATTTCACAGCTCCACTTCCTAGATTTTATTTCTTTCCCTTAGGGCCAGCAGTATGGGTAGACTAGACTGAAAGGGATCTCTTTCTATCAAGTGAACTTATTCCTGAATGAATTAAAGAAATCCCTCTAGAATGGAATTTACCTTCAATTCGTCTAGAATGGAGAAGACCTCCTACTCCTTCATAAACTCCTCCATAATCTCCTCCACAACCAGCTTATGATAATCTTGACATTCTTATCCATATCTATCATCTAATTATTCTAAATTCTTTGCTCATTCAAGAATCAATTCTGACATTGCCAGAATGTTTCTATCCCACTATCTTGTCAGTCATCCTTTTTCACTTCCATTTTCACAAGTCATGAATCAGAATACTCTTTCTAGAATCTTACTAATCTCTGATCCTCTTCTCACACCAATTAGCCATGAAATCAAATTTCCTCAGTTAGCATCTTTACAAGATGCATACACTAAGAAACTTCTTCAGATACTTTCAGCACCAAGGCTGCAAGCTATTGTTGACAATCTTCCACCTTCTTACCCACAGCTTGTTGATCACTCCCTTATTCATAAAATTTGGGTGAATTATCCCAAACCAGCCCCTTTACTAAAATCAAAAACCTCACCACGCCCTCCTACCAAAGCTAAAACCACAAGAAAACCTCCTGCAATTCTAAAACCAAAACCACTACCCCAACCATAATATTCTACACCTTAATCTTAACCATCTTCTTGAAAACCTAAGAGGAAGCCAAAAAATCTACCTCCAAAAGAGCATAAAAAGGCTCCTCTTTCTTGAATCACCATTTACCATCAAGAATATAGTGCTAGAATAAATGCCAACACAGAATCCCTCTTAAAAGGGACTCCTATAGTCTTTTCTGAGTTGCTAGATTCACAATTTCAAAAGCGTATTGATTTCATCTGTCTTTGACTACAAACCCATAGCTTATACTCATGAACCCCATCTACAATTCCAAAAGATCCACTTTTCATTCCACCTCCCCCATCAAAAAGATCCAAGTCATCCCCTAAACCATCAACCTCTTAAGCTAAGCTTGAACCCTTTTTTAAAACTTACAAGAGAAAACCCAAACCATTCTGCTAATTCTACTACCTCTGCACTTCTTTTTCTTTCTTTAAAGTATATCTAATTACCATTTATCTAATGTAGGATTTTTTTTCTCTTATAATCTATACTTTTTGTGAAGAATTCTATTTGTATATAATTTTGGTCATATTTTGTACTTGCATTTTTGTCATCACATGCTATATTTTGTACTTGTAATTTTGGTCATGACAAGCTATATAAATTCATTTTGTTTCTTTCTACCTTTTTGATTTTTGACAAAAGGGGGGAAAATGTAGTAATGTATGATATATAATGTATGAAATATGGTGCACCCATTCAAGGTGAGTAGCACTAAATTAATAGAATTTCATTGAAACTTCAAACATGCATTTAGTTGCTTTAAATTCATTGTTAGATAAGTTTTGAAAGGTACATCACTCAATATTTTTTCATCATCAAAAAAGGAGAAAATGTTGAAAATATACTATTATATAGCTTAATTTTGATGATGAACATTCTTAACTAACCATATTTTGATGATAAGCAAAGACATAAGTGAAACATTAACATACTAATAATTCATTCTCAAATATTTTGCAAAAATATTTTTTCAACCTAATCTTGAGACTAAACTTCATGATTCTTAAAGGAAGAAACCAAGCAAATGCTAAAGAAAACTAAGTATATAAATTATAGATATACTTAAAAGAAGAAAAAATTAAAGTTATTAAGGAAACCTTGGAGTCAACTTCGGAGTTGCCCAAAAACTTTGGAGACATGAGGAAAACCCTTTAGAACTAATAAAGCATTTCAGAGAAAGAGGAAAATCCCTCTGAAGTCATGAAGTAACAAGCTTCGGAATCAGCAAAAATGTTTTGGAGCCAAGACAAGCTTTTCAGAACCTCTGGTGTACTTCAGAGATAGAGGAGAATAACCTCTGACTAATTGAACTGCTTCAGAGTCAGTTGAAGTACTTCGGAGTCATGAGCTCACAAACTTTAGAGTCAGTTCAAGCACTTCAGAAGTAATAAGCTAATGACCTTCGGAGTCAGTAAAGTCCCTCTGAAATACAAATGTGATAACTTCAGAGTCAGCAATGTTGCTTTAGAGTTAAGACAAAGTGCTTTGGAGACAACATCGAGAGCCTTTGGAGTTAACATGATATTCTTCAGTGAATATGACTCGTCAGAGTTAGAGGATAAGCACTTTGGAGTCATGAAAAACTTTTTAGAGATAGAGAAGTACTTCGAAACTTGAACTCAATTACTTTAGAGACAGAAAGGAACTTCAAAGTCAAAAAAGAAACATCTCAGAGTCAAGACAAATACTTTAGATTCAACAAGACTCTTTGGAGTTAGTTCATTCAGAGTTATAGGTTAAGCTCTTTGGAGACAATGAAATTCTTTGGAGTTAGTTCCTACTATCTCGATGCGAGTCACTGCTGTTGCGCAGCTTCGGAGCATCTAAAGATACGGCGACGTGTGAAGTGTGCAAAGAAACTTCATATCACTTAAAAGCTCGAAGAATCTAATACTAATTCATATCCTCTGAAACCTCGCTCAAAAGTATAAGTGTTATAAATTCAAACATTTTTTGTGTTAAATGATTCTCACTTACCACAATAGAGAAAATCAGAGGTTTCAATATAGAAGAAGTTAAGTAAGAACAAAGAAATCAAGAAGATCATTTTGAGAAACAAAAAGAGTGCATTTACTAAGTCTTTAAGGCTTTTCTTCTATAATTTCAACTCCACTGCAACTGATTCAAAAAAGCATTCAAAGTCATTCATTCAACTACTTCTAAAGATTAAATCTTACTACTTTATTGTTCTATTAACTATGTTTATTATTTCTGAACTCCGTACAAAATCAGCCTGCTAGAAACATTAATACTTGTACATATTTATTTTTGCATATTTTTTTAAGTCAAGGACTTGCCTCTATATAGTGAAAGCAAGTAGGATACTTGCTTAGTATTTATATAAGTTAGTTGGTGAGCTTGGAAACCAACAAGTTTATTTGTTTGATCTGGAGGTTACTAATCAAAGAAGGTGTTAGTGGAACTTGAGTTTCGCAGAAAAGGCTAACTCAGAAAAGTGGAGTAGGAACCCAAGTGAAGGGCCGAACCTACTATAAAAATACCGGTCTAAGTACATTCTACTATCAGTTACTTCTTTATCCTTGCACTAAAATAATTATCTGGTTGAAAATTTTAAAGACGCAATTCACACCCCCCCCCCCTTTCTCTTGAGTTACCATCTAAACGGGACCAACATTAGCCTTTAGTACTGATGGGCATGTTTTTGACGCATATAGAAGTTCATTAGCTGTAAATATTATAGAAGATTTAATATGTATTCAAAAATTAGATAAGAATGGGGCTAAAACTCACTGAAGTTGAGAAAATCTTGAGAGATGATGATGCCAAGCCAGGTAATTTTTTTAATTCATTCTAGTGTTTTAAGTTATTTTTATTATATAATATTAACAAGCATATTCTAATTAATATGCAAAGATCAATCTAGTGTTACTAGTATTATTCCAGATAACAAGGTTTGATGTTTGTTTTATCTAATTAATTATATATTTAATGTTGGTATAATTTTTTCTCATAATTTCTTGTATTTTTTAGGGAAAAGGAATTTTATATGAATGATGATTGTTGGATAACTCAGGTGTTCTATCTGATGAATTGCTTTGAAAATAACTATCTTTTAGATGTGATCATTGGTCATTGTATTCTGGCAACTAATTCTACTTTAATGCTTGATGATTGAAACCTTTTGTTTGTCAATAATTTGAGTTCATTTTCTTCTTTTTCTTTCCATGTGTTGTTGCAATATAAATGGATTGTACTATAACACCCAAGGTGTTAAAAGTGTGGGACTATTGAAATTTTTCTTAAATTATCATTTGGGGACAAATTTGTTACATGATTTGATTCTTAGATATTTGAGAGATATTATGATGGTAATTTTAATGATATATTAATGGAAAAGGGATGGTAAGAATGTATGAGAAAAAGGAAAAGAATAAAAAAAAGGGCAAGAGCATGTTAAAGAGAAAGAATAAGAAAAAGGGCAAGAGCATGTTAAAAAGAAACTGTCTATGAATATAATATCACTTATATCCAATTTTTGGCATTGAATTTGGATGATTTAGAAAATATGTTTAATAAAAAAGTTGTATTACTCAAAATTATCTTTCAATGAATTAAGAATCGTTTAATTTTGATATTATATAAAAGAGTTATAGCTGAAATAGTGTAATGGTCTCCAAATTCAAAAGCCATCACTTTAAGGCCCTACGATTCCAAATGGAGGGTGATTCAAAACATTGATCAACATGAAAGTTGTATCTCTTGAAATTATTTATCCAATAAAAAAAGAATCAATTAATTTAGAGTTCATATAATGAAGTTATGCCCAACGCACCAAAACTTCTTTTGGTGGATAATTAAGGACAAAAATAATGGGATTAACTTGATAATTTTAAAATTTGTGTATTATTTATGCAAAATAATTTTGAAAATTTGTATGGAAGACTCATTGAGATAAAAATAAGTATACAATGTAGAATTTGCAAATGATTTATTGATTTTTATGCGATATTTGAGGTTTAATTATTAAGTTGGTGAGTAATGACCCATAATTTAAATAAGGCTTGATATCATGATTATATGACTTTATCCCTAATTAATTAAGGACATTAATTATCTATTTTCATATATCTTTGAAAGGGATAATTATGTAATATATTTGTTATAATTAATTGGGAAAGATTTATGGCAAATTATATATTGCATTTATATGGCATATAATTACATCGGCGGAGCATGACAACCTAGAGCATTAAAAATGCCCCACCACCCACATTTTCCCCTCTTTCTTCCATTCACAACCAAAGAAGAGGAAGAAATGAAACTCATCTCTCCCAAGCCTCCAATGCCCCATTTCTCCACCTATTTCCAACTTAATTTCACTTGGAAATTTTGCCTAGTCATCAAAGGAGGTCATCCATATGCTATTTGCACTTTGGGACATGATTAAGGAAGGAGTAAGTTGCTATGAGGGGTTGTGTGTGACTGATTTGGGTGAAGAAATTGAAGAAACAAGTTGCTTTCAATGAGAAATCAAAGTTAAAACTCTTTTCCCAGATTTAATTTTGCAATTTGTGTTTACTAGAGTTATTATCCTATTCATGGGAGTTCTTTAGGGCTGTAATGGTTGATTATTTAGGGATTTTATGGGAAAATTTGTTTAAGAGTGAATAGAGTTTTGATTGCACCAATTAGGGTGTGACTTGGCCCATATATTGTTGTCCATGAAATGGACAACAATGTTGATGGACGTAATGGAGCTGTTGGCGTGTGTGACCTATTTATTGTGAATGGAGTATATATCATGCTTAATTAATTATTAATTCATGCTTGTAAGATGTTAGTTATGCTAAGAATTAGCTAAATATTGCTGAAATTATGTTTCTAAAACATGGCTAGAAACTGTTTGTTGAAATGTCTAAGAGAGGAGTTGTTTAGGTGTAAGTTGATACATGGGCAGACTTTAAATGAGTTCTAGTGGCTAATTACTTTGATTATGTTGTTAGTATCATGTTAACTATGTGAAATTAAGAATGTATATGGTTGGGAGTAGATCTTTTATAATGCATATAGCCGAATTTATCAAACAATGTGGGAATGCAACTCTAACATTTGAAAGACATTTAGACACACCTCTATATATGAGTAATTATATGGCCAAATTGTGGTATCTTGAATTTGTGATCAATTGACTTGAAACGGCTGATTAGAGTTATTTTTGCATGAGGAAAACATGTTAAGTTAAATTATGATATATCTAATATATATAAGGCCATTGATCATGACTTGGAAGAGAAGTTATGAAAGGTGAAGAGTTGTGGAATGGTCTAAAGTAAGGTAAGTAGGCCCCTTTTTCTGACTAATGAACGAATGGATGGAATGATAGGATCATGAGTATCCCATGAATAAGGGCACTATGTTTTAAGGATGTTTGTTTTACTATGTGAATATGTGAATTATGTGGATAATGAATATCCCTTAACTACAAGCGTCATATTTTTAAATATGTTATTTTTTTACATTGTGGATGACTGGGAATAGAGAGTATTTTGTGTTAATATATAATGAATGAATAATGTTGATTATATTATATGTGGATGAACTTGTGGGTGGATGGGGATAGTGATATCCCATGATTTTGTTGAGTAAAATGATTATATGATGTTGTAATTGGAATGATGGAATTGTATGTATTATGATGACATGAATAATTTGTATAAATTTTTTATTATGGAATTGTACATGTTATGGATTCAAACATTTTATTTTAATAGATTATTTATTATTATCTATTATTCTGCCTACTTACTGAGTTTGCCCGGACTTGCCCTATTTTATTATAATTTTTAGTGGATGGGTTGAACAATGGAGCTTGAGTTCAAAATTTGAAGATTATTAATGTATTTTAAATGGTGTTGGGACTAGTGATTCCCCATAAGAAAGATGTAATTGTAAATTGATGAGATTTAATATATGATGTAAAAGTTATGTATAAAGTTATTGTATTAGTATTTCATTGTGATAGATTATATGGATATAAATTTTGTACAGGTCCATTATGCCATCTGCCATCACTATATGGTTTTAGTTCTGGGCAATGATGTGGGCATGTGGTTTATGATTTATTGTAGTTGTTTAATTATGATATTATATAAATACATAGTATAAACACTCAAAATGCAAGGTAGACTCTACCAAATGTTTAGCAGAATTTTCCCTTAGAAATAGGAAAAGTGTAGGATAATGGGAAAATGCATAGGCCTGAAGGTGAGGTATGACATATACAAAAGGTTATCTTTACCTTCTATACCTGCCTAGTTTTTATGCAGAATTATCTATTGAGAATAGAGAATAGTGTTGCTTCTTAGTTGTGTAACTGAACCATATGTATATAGTGCACAATATCCAAATAGAACATCAAATTATTACCTTGGAAAGGCTTAGTTGATGATCCATTTTGATCTTATAGCTTGTGTATCAAAAAGAATTTATTTTATGTCAATGAACAATTGATAGTGGTCTATATGTTTGCTTCCTTGTTTGGTATGGGGATTGCAATTGACTTCTAAGTGGCATCCATAGGTGGGCATGGGTGGCTAAATCCATGGATAATTTGAACTCTTCTAGTGGTCTTTTTTATGTTGCTAAATGTCACAAAGTCTTGGATAATGATCCTCACTATTTGGTCAATTGTTCAGACATCGGAATGGAACAAATTTGAGAATGAACTATAATTCTTTCCTTTCAATGACAATGTGTTGATTAATTAGAAAGAATATGATATCTTCTATATTTAAATTTTTCTGTGTATTATTGTTTGATTATGGTAGATTCATTTGTCTTTTTCTTTTATATTGAAAGGCCTTCTATATAAATCTTATTTACATATGCAAAGTGTTGATTTGTGTGTGATTTGTTTGCATGTTCCATCACAACCCTAGCACATTAAATCATCTAGAAATGCAATTTTTCAATTCCTACTCTATAAGTCTTTATTGAAAATCTACTTGACAAGTGGCTAGTCTATAGATGTTCATAAATTAAACAAAGTAGGCAAGTAAAGTGCCTTGAATGTTCATGAACTAAGAAGACTCATGAGAATGGTTGAAAACAGGTCATTTAGAAAATTAGGAGCTTTTCCAATAGTATTGGCTTGACAATAACCATAGCTGGCTTTATTTGACATGCTAATTTTTTCCAAATTTGAAAAATCATGGACAGTCTATGGGATGATAGATGAATATCAATCAAATTTTTGAATCTTCTATTATTGTAGACCTTTTAATGTATAACTTGATGTGAAATTAAGCATCACTAGGGTAATACCTTCTCATCTACCATTTATAGGATGAATTTATAAGATTATTAAATTATCATAGGTTAGGAGAGCATTAATTTTTTTTCTAATTGGAATCCTCAATTTTGTAGTTTTTTTTCTCCCTATAGCTTCAAGACGATATACAAATGAACATTGATGTTTCCCCTACTATGTTGGATTCCATTAGTTTATACTTATGTTTTTTATTTTTATTTTTGAATGACTTAGCATCATTTAGTGTCTGAGCTGTTAGCATTACATATGTCCAGCTAAGAAAAATAATTATTCACCAATTAATTGCATGATTGTGAATTGTTTGATGTTGCCTGATTACCAAAGTTGTGTCATTGAATATCTTGGTTAATGCATTAGTTATATTTTATATGAATGATCCTTCTATAATTTCACTAACCAACTTTAACCCAGAATCGAACTAATCTAACCTTAAAAGAAATAGGGTAGGGTTGACCTTGAACCAAACCAATTTAATAAAAGGGTAGGATATGAATTTTAGAAATAAGGTTAGGATAGGTTCGACCAAAAATTGAATCGAACTGACTCGAGTTGCACCCTTAATCAAAATATGCCTTGTTTTTTTCTTCATGACTTTTTTATTAAACATATCTTTTTTATCATATTCATAGTCATGGCATTAGAAGAAGCAAAATCACTAAGTGATCCAAACAAAGCTTCCTAATTTCTTAGCAGTGAGCTCAATAACAACAACACTCACACTTCATTATTAAACATAACCCTCATAGTGGACACTTGATTCAACGTCTCTTGGAAATTACTAAAATGCTTTACAATATTTTGCCTACCTTTATATTTCATACTTACAAGCCTTTGTTTTTATTAAAAAGACTATTTTTGTGATAATTTTCTGTCAGAAAGACTTTTTAATTTTTTCTAAAGCTTACAAGCATTGACTTTATATGAAATATTACAAAAAAAAATTTAATAAATTCATTGAGTTATTTGCCCAAAGGTTTTTCTATTCAGCAACTCCCAAATATCCTTAATTTTATTTTATAAAAGTCAATAAAAAACTTTGTAATAATACAAAATATCTTCCAATTTAATTTTCCATACATGATGCCCTGAGATTGAGGATTGCGAATGTACTTCATTTAATCCATAAAAGAAAAAATACTTCGTAATTAATGAAATCTTTGATATCATTTATTGAGATAAAATATTCCTCTATATAGATTAAAAGGCTTCTTGAAAGGTGATGAAAGAAGGAGAGAGGTTGCAACACACCCTTAGTGAAAAAAGGGGTTTCATTCAATTTTCTTTGGTTGGGCAACAAGTGGGCCCACTAAGACTTGGGCCTACCTCCACTTAGGAAAATGAAAATTTTATCTTTTATCTAAATGCCAATGAAGATTAATATTAGTGAGTCAGTGACCTATTTCTTAGAAGAATGGTCAATTCAAAGTCTCCCTAAAGAAAACAAAGAGTCATGTTTTGTACATGTGAAGGTAGGCAAAACGTCTAGTGAAGGGGCAATACAACCTCATGCGAAGAAAGCAATGGAACATAAGAAATTGGGGCATGATTTGGATTCATGCCAAAGGTGTTGGATCGAAAAAGAAGGCTTAGATATTACCTGCAGCAGAAGTCATCTATCAAAGGGGAGATGTGATCTTCCGTCACTTCCACACAAACCAAGTTAATGGGGAGCATATGCTATTGTTGTGTATAGTATTGGAGACCAAAACCTGGTATTCACAGAGCTTAAAAGCATGCCCATTAAATGCTTGGACCTATCTACAAACAGCGCCACTCACATGGGCTACTGTGGGGCGACTACACTATATGGTGGGCAAGGCCACCTTTATTATAACAGTCTCCCACTTGGCCCCAATCCACCAACTTAATACAAAGATTTCAATAAACATGTGGCCACACACAAATTTGCTAAATATCCATTTTAATCAAATAGAACTAACAATGTAAGTCTTGGCAATCATACATCTTATCGTGACATACTTTCTTCCAAGTACTATAACATCATCAATTTTATCTAATTGAATATTTTATAGGTTTTATCTTTATGAATAATTGTTCTAAATGTTCTCCAGGTCCTCTTTATCATCCTAATGGATAATAATTATTTTTCTCATTTCATGCATATAACTGTATGGAAAATAATAAACTTTAAAAAATTATCTCATACACTGTTAAAAGACCTAACTAGTCTCATGCAGCCGACATGGGTACAAAAGGCCTTTATAGTAAGAGCCTTGGTCATTAGATCAGCTATCATAAGATCCATACCAATGTGCTCAGAGACATCTTCTGTTTCTGAATCCATCTTGTAATGACTTGGCATTTAACCTTAAAGTACTTGTTGCCACTAGTAATCCTATTAGTGTAGGACAAAATTATAGCACCTGAGTTGTCATGGTATATCTTAATGGGTTTGGCAATATAATCCATCACCCTCAATCTTTTGACAAACTTTCTTATACAAACTACATGAATACTAATCTCATAACATGCAACATACTTTAAATAACAAGTGGAAGCTACTGCTAACTTTTGTTTTTGACTTTTCTATGACACCACACCTCTAGCCATAATGAATATATACACTATAGTAGATTTGTTGACATATGTGCAACCAACCAAGTCAGCATCTGAATATCCAACTATATCTAGCTGATTTATTTTTCTATATGTGAGTATATAATCTTCTGTGCCTTGTAGATAATGAAGCTCTCTTTTTATGGCTCGTCAATGCTCCATAGGAGGATTACTTTGAAATTTGCCTAACATATTTGTAATATATGTAATATCTAGCTGCGTACAAGTCTGTGTATACATCAAACTCCCAATTAAAGATGCATATGGAATATTATGCATCTACTTTCTTTCTAAATCATTCCTAGAACATTGGGAAATGGATAATTTCTCACCTTTAACCACCTACGTATCATAAGGTGAGCAATTTTTCATTCTGAATCTTTCTAATATTTTGAGAATGTAAGCCTTCTGGGATAATCTAAGTAAACCTCTTGATCTATCTCTATGAATCTCTATGCCAAGAACATAAGAAGATTCTCCCATATCTTTCATATTAAAATTAATAGAAAGGAATTGCTTTGTCTCATGAAGCAGTCCTAAACCACTACTAACAATCAAAATGTTATCCACATACAAAATCAAGATAATAAACTTGCTCTCACTCACTTTGAGGTATATACAATGATCTACTGTATTTTCTTCAAATCCAAATGAAGATATACTATGTAAAACTTTTTATACCATTGGCGATAAGCTTGTTTTAATCCATAAATAGACTTTTTAAGCTTATAAACCATATATTTATTATTATTGGACATAAACCCTTCAAGCTACTCCATGTAAACTTCCTCTTTAAGTTTCCCATTCAAGAAGGTTGTTTTAACATCCATTTGATATAGTTCTATATTAAAATGAGCTACTAGACTCATAATTATCCTGAATGAGTCCTTCATTGATATTAGTGAATAAGTCTCATGGTAATCAGTGCCCTCCATCTGAGTGAAATCTTTAGCAACTAAATGAGCCTTGTACTTCTCTATATTACCCTTAGAATCTCTTTTAGTCTTAAAGATCCATTTACACCTAATAGATTTGATTCCATTAGGTAATGATACTAAGCTTCATACTTCATTAGTTACCATTGAATTTATTTCATCTTTCATGGCATTATACCAATATTTAGATTTGTTAGAATTCATTACTTATGAAAATGATGAAGGATCATCTTTCAGCAGATATACCACATAGTCATATGAAATAGCCTATTTTCTAATCCTTGAGGATCTCCTTAATTCCTTATGTATCATGGCTTGCAATTTAAGCATATTGATTTCCTATGGTATCTCAATTGGTAAGTTAGGATCATCTTGTGATTGATCTATGGCAATTAGTTCTCCTTGCATCTAAATATTAGGTGTTAAATCTTTACGAGGATTAATTACCGTATCCTTATGAGCACTAACACTCCCTCAAGATCAATTATCCAAGTTTTACTATTCCCATTGAAATCCTCATCCTCAAAGAATCTAACATTTCTTGCTTCTTTAATAATAGACGTATGTAAAGGACAATAAAACCTAAACCTTTAGACTTATTAGCATATCTAACAAAATAATAGCTAATTATATTAGAATCTAGTTTTCCTTTATGCGGGTCATATAATCTGGCTTTAGCTAGGCATCTCCACACATGAAGATGTGTGAGTTTGGAATTCCATCCTTTCCAAAACTCAAATGGAGTTTTAAATACTACCTTAGTAGAAACCTTATTTAATATATACACGGCTGTCTTTATAGCCTTTTCCCACAATGAAAGTGAAAGAAGTGAGTGACTCATCATACTTCTAACCATTTCTATTAATACCCTATTTTGCCTTTTAGCTAGTTCATTTTACCAAGTTTCTCCAAGCATTGTATACTGAGTCACTATGCCTTATTCCTTAAGGAAACTTGCAAATGGACCTTATTTTTGTCCTGTACTGATATATTTGTCATAATATTCACCACCACAGTTTAATCTCATGATCTTTATTTTATGTCTTGTTTGCCTTTCCACTTCAACTTGATAGACTTTAAATGCATCAAAAACTTCAGCCTTATTATGTAAAAGAAATAGGTATATAAAATGTGAGTCATTAATAAAGGTCACAAAAGATATTTGTCCATTTAAATAAGGAACTTTAAAAGGATCATATACATTAATGTGAACAATTTCAAGAATCTCATTTGCTCTTCTAGCAACTTTGCTAATCTTGGTGGTTTGCTTTCCCTTGATGCAACTCACATAAGAATTGAAATCAATAAAATTGATGTTGTTCAAAATCTCATTTTTTACAAATCTTTGAATTCTCTTAATGGAGATATGTCCTAGTCTTTTGTGCCATAAAATAGATGAGTTATCATCCATATGATCATGTTTAGTGCCAACCATAGTACCATGTAGAGCTCGATTTGGATTTTTATCAAATAAGTTCAATGAGTAATGACCACTGGTCTGCAATCTAGAACCAAAAACAATAGACTATTTCAAAATAGTCCATTTTAAACTTATCAAAATGAAATTAATATTCTAATTCAGTAAGTTTAGAGATTGATAATAGGCTTCTAGAAAATGATGAGTTAAAAAGGGTATCTGATAAGTCTAAGATATAACCAGTAGAAAGAACAAGTCTAAAAATTCTAACAAACTCCATATGTGAGTACATCTTGTTCCCCATATAGATGTAGCACTCACTTTTCATTAGTGACTTTTGGGTCAGAAATCCCTATATAGTGTTGGATTATGAATAGTGGCACTTGAGTCAACCACCATGATTTAAAAGACACATCAATCAAATTAGATTCACAAACAAAAGAGATATTACCTTTGTTTTTAAGCCAGACAGAGTACTTCTAATATTCCTTCTTGAAATGTCCTACTTTTCATTGGTAACCTTTGAGTCAAAAATCCCTACATGGTGTTGGATACATGAACAGTGACACCTATGTCAACCCACATGATTTAAAAGCAAGTCAATCAAATGAGATTCACAAACAAAAGAGAGTTTACATTTCTTTTTAATCTAGACAAAATACTTCTAACATTCCTTTTTGAAATGTCTTGCCTTCTTACAAAAGAAACATTTCTTTACCCTTAGGTGTCTCTTTTGGCTTTTGACTTTAAGTTTTCCTTTACCCTTTCCTTTTCCTGCAAATTTTTTAGGATCTTGTCCACCTCCTTGAGAAGCTAGATAAGCATTTTCTAACTTTTCCTACTTTAACCTCTATTCTTCCTCAACACACATGGCCACTAATTCATTGACTGACCATTTAGCTTGATTGGTGCTGTAGGAAATCTTAAATTGCCTTTATTCTTGTGGGAGAGAAATGAGTATTAAGTGAACAAGAAAGGATTCATCAAAAGCTATACCTCTCTTTTTGAGACGTGTTGCAATGTCTCTTATTTCCATGATATGTTTTCGTATACCTGACATTCTAGTATATTTCATAGATAACAATTTACTCATGAGATTGCTAGCAACTACCTTGTCTAAGCTGATAAATTAATCCTTAACAGCTTTTATACATTCCTTAATTGTTTTACAATCATGAATGGATTCTCTTATCCCTTTGGAAATGTGGGATTTGATCATCATTAGACTCATTTGTTTAGATCATTTTTATTTCTTATGCTCTTTCTTTTGATCCTTGATACTTTCATTGGTTAGAGCAAAGGGTTGGTCAATCCTTAATGACAGATCTAGATCCATATATCCTAAGGTAAATGCAATATAGTCTATCTATTCTAAACAACTATCCCCAAAAAGCATTGGGATACGAGATGTCATGTTAATATCAACTATAATCACCTTACAATGGCAACATATCAAATGATATGTAAGATATTTTGCTGAATCTGATGAAATAAATGACATTGTAATGCCTAATAAGCATATTCTCTATACTTGTGTGGCAACTAGATTTTATGCTAATTAGGTTAATAACAACATCACTTCAACATCCAATTAATTCATTAAGTTAAAAATTCCCCTATGGGATAAGATTCCTAAATTAATAAATTAATCACAAAGTTGATGATATTTTCTAATTTGGCAACCTAGTGGATTTCATTTAATTTTTCTTTTGTGATAACATCATCTTTGCTTGTCATGGGTTGCTGTGGCTACACCCATTCAACATCAAGTTTCATTATGAATTTTATAATTTATTTTCTCATCAAGGTTATTGTGGCTATGCCTAGATAAGAAAATAAATTTAATTAAATCCAACTACATCATTTTTTTATTTAGAAAGTAATCATAGATCTTTAATATGTATCCATACCTCATGATACATAATTAATCAAGCATCAAACATAATGGTTTAGTCAAGATTCCTCATAATTAATCATGCATCAAACATAATGGTTTAGTCAAGATTTCTCATCTTTTACAAAATCAATTGTGGATATAAACGACGTATCTAAGAATTAAATCCATAAAATAATAAATTATTCAAATAATTACAACATTCATCGATCCCCAATTAAAATTACAACCAAATAAGCTAGGTAACCAAGATATAAGCCCACATTCATAATCATAAATAAATCATTAAATAAAATGCATTTCCAAATAATCAATAAAAAATGACATTTAGTGATCTCAAATGGCAATTTTAACCCCTAAAGATATTGTTCATGTGCATTATTCATATACTGTCCATGTGCACTGTTTATTTACTGTATAAATACTGTGCAAGTTTGAAAAAATCGATAGAATTACTGTGTAAGTTCAAAAAAGAAACGCTTTAAAAAAAATAATCGTCTTCTTCGTTTCCTTCGCTTCAAATGGCAGCCATGACCACCAAAGACCCATTCTGTTTTTCATGAAAGGAAATGATTCCAACAATAATTTTAGCATATCCATATACAAAAGCAAGCTCTGATACCATTGTTTGATCAAAAAAGGAATGCTTTGATATTACCTGCGACAAAAGTCATCTATTAAAGGCAAGATTTGATCCTCCTCACATTCACACAAACCATGCTGATGGCGAGCGTATGCTGTTATTGTGTGTAGTGTTAGAGACCAAAACTAGGTATTTATAGAGCTCGGAGGCACGCCCATTAAATGCATTGACCTGTCTGCATTCAGCGTCATTTGCGGCACCACCCACATGAGTTATTGTGGGCGATGTGCATGGGCTGCTGTGGGTGGCTGCACTGTATGGTGGGCCAAGCCACCTTTATTCTAACAAGAGGTGCATGGTCCCACCTTAAACCCTAGGAAAATGGTAGCCTACTATTAAATTTTTGGGCCGAGAATTATTTAGTGAATCCTCTATTTATACCCCTTCATGGTGTTTCTTCCTCAGCTCACTCCTTCATCAGTAGTGTATTGAAGCCCATCTCTTTCTCCATGGCTTCCATTCTCTCGTCTCTTCTCCTCTTCTTCTTCCTTCTGGCTATCCCAGTCCAAGCTACAAAGCAAACCTACCTAGTCCACATGAAGCAAAACAACAAACCCTTCTCACACTCCACACATGCAGACTGGTACGCTGACCTCCTACAATCCTTCTCCATAAACCCCGCTGCTGCAATCCTTTACACCTACGACACCGTCTTATCGGGCTTCGCTGCAGCCCTCGAACCGTCGGAGGTTGAAGCTCTCCGCGGCTCAGACTCTGTACTCAGCATCGATCCAGATACTCTCTACCATCTACATACCACGAGAACACCCGATTTCCTGGGCCTCAATGCCAACACGGGCTATGGAAATCAGGCCCAAATCGATCAAGGCACTGAAGATATCATCATTGGCCTCCTTGATACTGGTGTTTGGCCCCGGAGCCCCAGCTTCAATGATGAGGGAATGCCT
>JAYJMB010011679.1:0-48268 GCA_036873735.1 Pouteria campechiana
TTCAGCCAAAACGCGATTCTACAGTGTTTGGCTGAAATATGAAAACGCGCTTTTCAAACCGTAAAAGCCGAAATATGTCTTTTACACGGAAGCTCGGATTTAAAGCTTTTCTCAAAAGCTCTACGTGCAAACGCGCTTCCTGTAAGTGCTTAAAAGCCACCGCTAGGCCAAACAGGCCCTAAAAGTCCTTCACCCTGGGCGTGGGAACGCCTTCGATAAAAATCAAAGTCCACGATCGACTGGCCGTGTGGTCTTCTGCACGTGTAAAATGCTGGCATAAAGATTGGCCAGTTGGGTGGGAACAAGACGGAGTTAGCCATTGGCGCACGCCATGGCATTTAATTCTACACTCGTTCAGCAAGACTCTGGTTGACTGCAATGGGAAGGGAGTGTATTAATAACATACCCTTTTCTACCCTTTTTTTAAAAATCAATAGAACATTTTAACTGCTATAGTGATTTTATCCTTTTATTATCTAATTTTTAATTAATTTTTTATAATTTTTATTTAAAAATCTAGTTCGCTCGTGCGATTTTCCACTGTATTTTTCTTATACACTTCTGCCCGCTTTCTATCCAAACGGACTCCAAAGGACTTACAAGTGTAGGCCGTCAAGCCACCGTTTTGAACAGCACTAGTGTGAGAAGTTTAAGGACATCGTCGACCAAACTGTGTGGCCAGATGTTGTTATCACCAATGTTATTAAAATAATTGGATTAGCCAATTAAACCGCTAATCGGTCCAAACACTGGTTCGATTAAGGCCGGTCTAGTTTGATGCTTAAAGAATGGACGAACCGTTGTTCAACCAGTGAACCGATCCGACCTGATTAGTCCTTAAAATAAAATAAAATAAACAAAAACATATGAAAATTAAAAAATTAAAAAAGCCCTCTCCCATTTTCTTCTATGTCTTGCCCTAATTTGCGAATGAAACAAACCCTCTGCATAGAAGTTGAACCCAACATCCCATTAGCCAACTACCTCTCCATCTCTAGTCACTAGATCCAATGTCTCTGCCTCTTGTCTCCATCTCTGGTCACCAGATCCAACATCCCATTCCGTGACTACCTCTTCCTTTTTGTCTCTGATTACCAAATCCAACATTCCATCCAAAAGCATGCTAGATCCAACATCCACCTGTCGGACTCCCTCCTATCTCTCTCCCTATCACCATTTCGCCTCAACGAACAGGGGAAGCTTTCCAACCATTGCAATCGAAGGCAGTGGTGGTCGTCGACAACAGTAGCGTCCCTTCTCGCTCCAGCATTTTCCTTTTTCAACTCCTACGTCTCCATTTTTTAGCTCCAGTATCTCCATCAACGACAATGACATCTCCAACATCCCTGGCATCTCCACATCAATGATGGTGGCGTCTTCTTCAACTCCGGCATCTCCACATCGACAACAGCGGCGTCTTCTTCAGCTCCGGCATCTCCACATGGACTATAGTCGCATCTTCTTCAACTCTAGCATCTCCACATCGATGATAGCGATGTCTTCTTCAGCTCCAGTGAGTAGTAGTAAATTGTTTTTTTAGATTTTAAATCTCAAACTTATAATTTTTTTAATGTTAGAAAATTAGCATATATTTTTATTTATGCTTGAACTTTGAATAATCCATAATATGCATGTCAATTGTAACGAGTCAAAACTAATGAAGTATTATGAAATTTTAAGGTTAGTTTATCCATGTTATTATTATTTTTACTTGCATAATTATATAATCATAAATAATAGTTATATATTTATGTTTTTTTATTTGATTATTATATCTTATTTCTTATTGTCTTGTGCTACAGAATCATTCCTTCATAATAATATAATTATTATATTATTAAAAAAATTTATAATATTTATATATTTTTAAAATTATTAAAAATTTATAATATTATAATTATATTATAATGATATCACAGTCTAGGCGGATCGATCCAACCGGTTCGGTTTTGATGACATTGGTTGTCTACGTCTCTTTCCACGCTTGCCGCTGGTTGAGTGGCTTCACTGGTTAGTCGCTGGCGTGGAATCCCAAAGCTGCCTGCTGTCTCCTGACGGCGCCAGGGCAAGCCAGCTTGTATGTGTGAAAGCAAGAAATCAAAAAGAAAGATTGGTACTCTGGCTGGGCGGGACGGTCAAAACACGTGCCATCTGGACGGGAGTGGTCCCCCGCGGCACGCTCGTCAGCGAAATTAATAACTTCGACGAACACGACAGCCAAAACCTCCTTTCAATCCAGCTGAATTCCTTCCAGAAGATAAATGAAATTTTCCGCATGAATTGAATTGAGAGGTCAGATGAGAAGCCGTCAACGAAAGATCAGTATTCAACGCAGACTTCTCACATAAAAATACAAAAAGGATCTAACTTTTATGTTCTTAATACCTATCTGTCTAAGAATATTGATCAGAGCGTTCACATTTACTAAGTTTATAACCATGTCCAAAATTTCACGATACTACAATTAGAAATATATCACTATGCCTAAAAACAGATGTATAATTCATGCCGCAGATATATATTTTCTGTCTCTGAAATAAATATAGGTGAAATTTTTTTAAATAATTTGAATTTCTCAGACAACAAATATAAATACAGATTTTAATCAAAATAAATCTCACTAATTGAATATTTTATGGAATTATGGGGATGTACCTGCATATTGTACTATGATCAAGGGAAGGCCGGTGTACACAATAACTTGAATAACCAGATAAAAAATATTAGAGTCAATCTGATGCATTAGATCATGCCACTTTAGGGCTGATTCATTGATTTTCTTCAAACACCAAAATCCACAGTTCGGTTGATCGGAAGCTGATTCTGGTTGCCGACCACTCTGGGGTGGCACGTGCTTTGACCATCCCGCTCCGCCAGACTAGCAATCGTCGGATTCCGCAAGCAGCTTTGGGATTCGGCGCGAGAAGCAGAGCTGGCCGCCGTGCAATTTTCTGCCCCTTCAATTTTTGGCGTATCATGATGCTGGGTTTTAATCCAAATCATCCTTTATCTTTGAAATCATTTTTCGCTTAACATACAAGAAATATTTTCCATTGAAAAAAAATTACAAGGTTATTATCTTTCAAGAATATATTATATCATGTCAAAAGATTGGAAAATCTTTTTAAATCATTTTTATAAGTTATCTAAATGATCTAAAAATTAATATAATCAGTCATCTATATATGATTAGAAATTTTTGATGGAACAGGTATCTATCTACTATCTCGTAGGGTGCAAAATTGATTATAAGCTTTTAATGGATTCGTATATACCGTCATGGGTTTCTATTGTTACTCTACATGTAGATTTTGAAGCAGGCACTATGATTTTTGGCGTATTAACTAAATATATGATGAAAAATATAATAGACGGATTAGATTTTGCTAATCATTGTGGTGGACCAAAACACAAGGGCAGCACTGAGATTTGGGTGCCTACAGGCAGCATTCAATCAGTTTCTTTAAAAAATTACTCGAACAGCTGCCGGCCCTCGTCAATCAATAAAAGGCCTTTGCATTTTCCAACATGAAATTTATTTGTAACAGCACAATTATGGTTCGTTCTTCTAATGTAAAATCAAATTCATTTATTATATTTTAATTCTAATTTTAATGCTAGAAGATAAGTTAAACAGGCCGGGATTTGTTCGAATAAATGGTGTATTAGGTGCTTGCTTTTCTACGAGGTGACAATATAATTACTTATAACAACTTTAAATTATTATTATTATTATTTTCAATCATTATTTTTTATTTTTTTCACTTAAAATGTCTAGTCTACTACATAGTCACCTATTCTATTGGCATTAGCATTTATTTCCAAAATACTTTGTTTAATACATCATTTATCAAATACACCCTGTATAAATTGAGAATAATTTTTCAATTTTTAGAAATTTTGCACAAATACGTCATCCAATTTGATATATTTGCAGGGAATTTTCACCTCACATGATTCTATCATGAGATAAAATTTCAAAAGCAAAATATATTGCTAATTAAATTAGGTCGAACAATTTAAAAAATATAATATTAAAGTCTAATAGCACAAGACATCGGAATATGGCTGGCTACAAGTTAATTTTTCTTTCAAATTATAAATACGCAAACATTTGGAGTTATCCAATAATTAGATAAAGAGCTCTAGTTATTTCTTCTAGAGATAAACATCCAAGACCAGTTACATTATAAACTTTTTGCTATAATTTGTATTTATTTTTGGATTTTCACCAAACCAAAGAACTACAATTAGGATTCCTTTGACCGTCAAATGGTAAAATCATCTTTTCATCAAAATTTATCATTTTTAATATTTTTTAATTTTTTGGTTAAAGCTTTTAAACAGAGTTAAACTGTGTTAAATTCTATGAATCTCTATGAAACTTCATGAAATATCAGCTTTGTTTAACGAAGTTTAATGGGCGTTAATTGAATTTTAATGGGCCTCTTTTAAATTCAGTTAAAGCCTATTAAATGATGTATTTGAAGCCCATTAAATAGTACAATGTTTAAAGGGTTTTATATGAGTTTAAAAGAAACTTATTAAAACTCGGTTCAAGTTCATTAAACTCTATTAAACAATGTTGGTGTGTTTCACAGGGTTTAACAAAATTCAATTAAACTCGTTTAAAGCCCATTTAAGGTTATTGATGTTTTATAGTGTAACAAAATTATTTTTAAATTCAATTAAACTCTATTAAATTAAGTTAAAGTCCATAAAAAACTTTGCTGAATTTATTGATATTTTAAAGAGTTTAACATAGTTGGTTGTTAAGCTCAATTAAACATGGTTAAATTACATTAAAGCCCATTAAACACTTTCATGGGCTTGTTAAACTCTTTTTTATTTTTTAAAAATTATTTAAAATAATTACAACTTGGTATTTCACCTATAAATTTATTTATTAATAATATTTTATTAATAAATAAAATATTATTAATAAATAAATTTATTAATTTTAGCATCCAATTTTATTTATTTATTAATAATATTTCACCAATTTTAGCATAAACTTTCCCTTAGTATCCAAGGGTGGAAACTGTAACAACGAATATACCATCTTATAAATCTAAATACTGGTAAATCAAATGGATTTAAAATTTGAATATAACTATGATATTTTTATTAACCCTGCATATCTAGCTAGGAGAACCTATATTATAACATTGAACTATTGTATCTCAAGATAGCTAAAATATTACAAAAACCGATATCTGAAAATACATGTATGGGTAAATTGTTGAATTGTCTCCACATCAGTTTGAAGTCAACCCTAACCCTAACCCAACCTTATTTTTAAAACCTCATCTCTAATCCAAATTCAATTGGTCGGGAGGGTTCGTGTTGAGGGAGGGTTATATTAATAGGGAGGGGTTGGCCATTACTAGCAGCAGGGATGACAATTGGCTTGGGAGAACTGGACAAGAGTTGAAAAGGAGACAGGTTTGCCAGGGAAAGTCGTCGGAAAATTTCAAAATGGGTTTGGGTTAGGTCGCTGGAAAGACAAATGACAGTCGCTGCTCACTGAATAGGAGGCAGATACCTAGAGGGACGAGGCAATGGGCTTTGGTAGCATTGCGTCAGCAATAGGGATGGCTCGGGGGTTGCCGGTCTCTGACGGGCTTGAGGTGGGTGCGGCAGCATTGCGGCTTGAATTCGATCTCCGAACTTCTATGAGATGGGATGGCTCGGGGGTTGGAAGGGTGACGGAGAGGGCTTTTCAACAGCAGCTTTAGGAATGGAAATGGCTTTGGAGAGGGCTTTCCGGCAATGCCTTTGGGGATGGAAATCACATCCAGGAATACGGTCACCATCTCATGGGCAGGAATGATGGAAACGGCAGCAGCAGAGGCAAGTCGAAATCGACAGGGTATTAGGATTTTCGTTTTTAATTTTTTGGATATATGTAATTCGGGCGGTTTGCGCAACCCAATCCGAAACCGACCCTTGTACAATTCGGGTCAGGCTGAACTCGATTTCGAAGCTTGGAATCCAGAAATGCTGAACCCAAACCCTTGAAAACATCAGCTTGAGTCGGGCAGGTTCGGGGGTATCCCAACCCAGTCTTTTTAACAACTAAAGGTATTCAGTGTCCCAGTTACCAGAACAAGGAAATATGGTTTGATAATTTCCTACCACACCCGCCTATTTAAAGAAGCTGATAAATTCACACCAAATGTTCCCGTTTTAATACCAACAAACATTCCAGAATAAAAGAGTTAATGCTTTCACTCTCAATGGGTGGCATGGATCCCCCAGCCTTTTCCACTAAATTCATGCCACCCATTTTTTTCACACGCCCGGGTGATGCGGATTTCTTCTCATTTTTGTAATCAATATTCTGTATTTCACAACTGAAAGAAAATAGCAAATTCAGAGAAAAGAATGCTCGATTTGTACAGACTGAGGCGTTCACCAATATGTAAGTTTTTCCAAATTCCAACTGTAGCAGGTAACCAAAAGTCAGCAATTTGGATGTTTTGTCACATGCTATCTTACAGAAGGTTTGTCCGTTTGCCTGTTCCTTACATGTGCGCACCTGCTCAGCAGATTAAACTGGAACCCTCTTTGTTCGGTAGCGGTCAAAGAACTGCAAGAGAAATAACCATCTCAGGTATAACTTGCAATGGAAAGACATGTCCGAAGGCTGTCGGTTTTCCCAATGTTTGATCAAGCTTCTTTGCTGCCCAAGCCACAATATGCGGCAGAGTCAATTTGTTTGGTCATTCAAAATGCTTGTTGCGCAAGCATCATGTTTTTGGAAAACCTCCAAAGTCTCCTCATCAGAGTAAACTAACAATTACTTTTAGCCCCATTAGGTTATTTGTTCTGGGGTTGTCTATTGGCTTAGGCATGCAAAGATGGATCCCATGAAATAGCCAGGATTATTTAAATTAGGATGAACACATTTCATCTAATTTAATGAAATCAAAATGGCTTGAAATCAAATGGCCCCTAAAATTTATGTTCAAGCTTTTCTTACCGAAGTCACATATGGTTGCTGGAAAACCCAACCCAGAATAGGTATCCTTTGTATAAACACAGCAAGTGTAGGCCAAAAACCACTGTGCAACAAATACAATCAGCCCTTAAAGAGGATTTATAATTCAACCTGACAGGTTAGAGAAAATGAGAGAATTTTCACATGCCTGAAAAGCACAACAAATCCATATGCCTCCAAAATCATGCCCATGATAGGCCATCCAATGAGGACCAGAAAGAATCCAGCACCAAAAGAGATGGTTCCCTGCTCAATCCATTGATAAAATAAGGTAAAAGAAAGAAATAAATCAAACATTTAAGCAATGGGGAATTCTGATAAAACCTTGTAGTTTTGGCGTTTCATGAAGAATTGCATGGTGGATTTCAGTCCAATAGTTAACATCACCCCTGACAAGAATAGGATCTGAAAATATCACACAGATCAAGGCACACATAAAATCAATTTGGAAAGACATGACAGTAAATGAGAAAGAAAATGAACATAGTAAATGACCAGTGTGCTTTACTTACATTTCCCATGGCAAGAAGTCCCTTGTCAAAGAAGAAAATAATCCCCAGGAATGAGAAAAATACACCAAATCCAGTCAATCCTAGGCCAATCTCTGTTGCATTTAATGCGAGGAAGAAGAAAATCAAAAACAAAAGTATTTGGATGAAAAACAATTCACGGAAATCTGTTAAGATTGTGGCAGGATGATAAATCTTCTGAAACAAAATAACAACAAATCCAATCAAACACATGAAAAAGAATTGAAAGGAATAAAACGACAGCCACAATAATAACCTGTGAAAAAAAAACAGTGATACCACCGCAAATATCATGCCTTGTTTTGCTTTGCCTTGCAGTTTAAAAAAATCAAGTGCAATTCATTGTCACATTTGGTTACTTTACAAATTAACATACATTGTCAGAACTGTGCTTGGAAATCTCAAAGAGTGGATTTGTTTAATTGACTGAATCCAAGCTGGAAGAATGATTCCATGTAGTAAATGTGGATGTTGCATTTTTTCCTTTTTGCGAAGTTGAGTGCCACAATACCAGTATTTGAACCCAGAGAAGATGAATATACACATTTTTAGCAGACAACTGAATGTTGCCAACTGCCATCAAATTAGGTAAAAGGAACCCCCCATCCATGAAATTTGAGTACCTAATCTGTCTTTAGAAGCTGCTAGCGCATCCAAATTAGGTTATAACCTGTGCCCTACAACTGAAAAAAGTATTTCAATTCAATACATAAGTTGATATCATTATGAGGGGTGTAGAAGAAAGCTGAACCATTACATATTATATAGTTCCAACGACTTCTACCCTTCAAAACCTATACGCAGTAAACTCTCCACACTATGGTTACCGTGCATTCAATTTTGCAGATAAACAATTAATTCTTTACCTGCCAGAAGCAATCATACAAGCCGCAAAATTTTAAAGTATCTCTTCGTGGGTGTGACTTTGCACTAACTCCTTGCACTAACCATTTCAACTCCTTACTCATCTCATTCTAAAGCATCCTTTCAAGATTCTACCTCTGCATTTGTTACCTCCCTTATGTTAGCAATTAGATGTTTTCTCATGTCTTGGACAAATTTTGAATATGTTAGAAATGTACATTAACCTCTAAAATGGTGTAGATGAAGAGATTCTTAGAACTTTCAAAAAGCCTGTGAGAGCTACAAGGACCACTTATATATCATCATGGCATCACGTCATTGTTGAGGCACATAACTATTGTATCAGCTTCCACCTCTTCCTTCTCCATCTTGGATGTCAAAAGTATTCTCTATTTACCACAAAAAGGTTCTCAATCACCATAGCATCCTCCACACTATTTAAGCAGCCCAACACAAGGCCCTTCTAAGTCTCTTAAAGGGAACATCGAGCACTTGCATTAGTCGCCTTCAAGATGGCTACATTGGTGTGTAGCTATATATTCGTTCACCTTTGATGCATGGCTATATATTCATTCACCGTCTCTTCTTAAATTTTCAATATCCCAACGTTAACACCTCCTCCATGCTTGCTATGCCTTTGCCCATGCTTGAACTATTCCTTTGTGTCATAAATCATAATTGTTCATCGTCTATAACATCAAGACATTCTTCCCCTCTTTCAAGGGAGATCCCCACCTTGCACATGCAGTCTTCCAACACAGTGATGCTGATATTGCCTCCATGTCTTCCAACATCATAATGCCAACATTGCACCTTAAATTCTACTGAATTGTCTCCAACTCTCTCTCACACCGCTTCCCTGTCATTACCTTATCCTGTAATCTCCAAGTGAACCATGGTTGTTCATAAAAGTGCATTGACTAAGATTGAAACCAAGGAAGGTGGTGCAAAACCAAAGACAGGCAATCTAGCTACTGAATGACTTGAGGAACTGGCAAATTAAAGAGTACCAACTGAAGTGGAAATTGATGACTGGAGATGTGTCTATCAACCAGATGTTGTCTTGAGTTATGGCAACATCATTGTAACTCAGAACTCATCTCAAACGACAAGTGCTTGAGACTACCTTTAGTAGGCTGTTTCCTGTGACTCAAACCAGCAACCACCGGTCGCAAAGGCAACAACTTCTACCCTTGTACCAAGGCCCAACCTCCTAAATCTAACTAGATGAAGGCAGAAAATTAGAGAAATCAAAAAATCCAGGAAATAGCAAGGGATGTGAAGCTATGCTTAACAATTAGATGTGCATAGATGATTTTAACCTAATTATAAGCACAACAATCCTCAGCGTATCTAACACCAACTTCACAAGTTAGGACTATTTTGCACCATAGATGAAGTGTAATCATGCAGTGATTAATTACACTGATAATGCAGGCTAAGAAAAAAGGGTATATATTATCTTAGCTCTACAAGGAGAAACTGAATATTTGGCAACTGTCGCCAAGGAAGAGATCTCCCAACCTCGTTCTCTGCCAACCCTTTGTTTCGTCATGCTCATCCTACAAATTCATGACAATAACACACACGCATGCACACACCCCACAAAAAGGGCCCTGAGGTCTCCCCAACCTTGTTCTCTGCCAACTACCTTCAAAGGAATTAAATCTCCTGATAGCAGTATTATTTAACCCTCCATTGTACTATGACCTCAAGATATCACCAAAAAATGCTAATATTGATTGGAACTTCCAAAGGCAATCCAGTAAACAAGATTTGACAAAAAAGAATGAATAGATCACATTACTAGATGATCAAATCAAAAGAACAATAAAATCGAAGTGTTAGGCTAAGAATAAAACAAAATCAATGGAAAGTTTTGTGAAATTCATCATACAAAGTTGAAATGTATAGATTTGATATAACACCTGCTCTACCAACTGGAAGATCTTTCTTGATAGGATACTCAGGTGTGTGCCCAAAGGGACTACTCAGAGTCACTTTAGATCCCGGTATGCATGCTCATATCAGATGCTATTGCAGAAGGCATAATATGTTTGACAAATATCCAGGGGTAAAATTAGGACAACAAAACAGATTACCAACATCTAGAGAGTGAAAAAGGTATAAAAAATGTCAATACAACCAAACTGCATAATACACAGAGGAATCTAACCCAAATCCTGCAGACTCTGTACAAAAGAGAAACAACAAATGGATTAAAGGCCTATGACAACATACTTTTCCTGTCATTCATCTCAAAAGAAACCATTGTACTGATTTTGAATGGAGATGGTTAACTCCGTAGGTGAAGCGTTCTTGACTGCAGGAAAGCAGGAGACCAAGTCAAGGTAAGATTTTATAGGAGTGAAACAAAAATAATTTACTAGAATGGAAACATCACTTCATGGAGGAGTTATCTGTGCCTTTTCCTCCTATTGACAAAAGTATATCATGTAAGAAATAGACAAGTAAATTAGGGAAAAGAAAGGAACATTGAAGAGAAGTCAATAGGGAAGAGCCCATTCAATGTCCACTCAAAACATAATTGGTTTTTCCATTTTCCTTTTTCCTGCACATTTAACTGCCTCGCATTTGGTGAAAGGCATAAAAAATGAGACCATTAAGTGCAGGCATATCCATAGCTTTTCCCACTTGTAGCAATAGATTAGCCCATGCAAACATCCTTTGATCAGGTGAAAATAAGCTATAACCAAATTTCATCTGCATCACCATTTTAGAAATGCTTTAAAATTTGGTAGGGCCTCTCATCTTATAAAAGAAGGAATGGAAGGTGTGGATGTTTGAACAGGATCCCAATGGGCCTGAAAAACATGAAGAAGATTTCAATGTGTCCTTGTGAACCCCATGAACACCTGTCAAAGTCTTCTCCAACATCAACCATTTCCTATCATTTCTCACCTAATCATCAATTGAATGGGCATGTCTTGGAAAGGGCCACAAAGATCAACCTCAGTGTAAGCTACTACCTTTACAACAAGGTATACCAAAAGTTGCCATGCAAAGTAAAGAACTATCACCTAAGTCATGAGAAATACATTGATTAATTAACATTTGGCCTAATGTGTCTACAAATCTTCTTGAGATTGAAAATTCCATTACGATAGGATAAAGCCAGCCAGTTTGATGCAAGAATTGATATTCACCCATATATGCTTCACTTGAAAGTATCACAGAGATAATGCAAGTGCCAAAGAGTGAAATTATATGGCATGTCAGATTCGTTCATTCAGTCTCCACAATATTTCTTATCTGTACACCAGAAAAAATAATCCCATAAAATTTGTTTTTTTCAAATTCCAATTAGACAATCATGCCTGCAAAAGGGATTTTATAGGATAAAGGCAAAAAATTGGAAAATATAACAATTTCCACAATGCTGTGATGAATCTCAAGATATTCCTACGTCTGAATAATAAGTCTACAAAATATAACTGCATTGATTCAATTTAAAGTTTAGTCATCTGATGAATACTAAAATTTTAGTATTAAAATTTGGTTTCTATATGTAGTAGTCTCTTTCGTTTAACATTAAAAAAAAAAAAGTGAAGAGCTATCTATTTTCACATGTGTAAAAGTAGAACATTTTAAGAATTTTACCTCAATTTCTACAGTTTTTCTTTAGTGCAGCCCACCATCATATTTATTTTTGATCATTTTTAGCATGAAGCAAATACATAGAATCTACAAAGGCTCAAACAGTTGTATAAAGCCAAAATGATATGCAAACCTCAACTTGACCAGGATCCACATTCTTAGGTTCGAAACTCCACCATGTGGATTGGTATATGTGAACCCACAATGGCTACAAACTAGGACTCAGCAAGATAGGATTGACATATCATTTTGACATAATTGGACCATCCCAAAATTTTTAAATGTTACTCATTTTTCATACAAACAATCATTTAGAACAAACGTTTAAGTGGGTCTCACCAAAGAAAATTGTGGGGATTCTGAAAATCAGACAGAGTTATGACTCACCGATTTAAACTTTAACAAACACCACCCATTCAAAAACCTAAGTCTACGATTGGGTTACCGAGTCACGACTGACAGAGTCCCTGAGTCTAGGGGTGCAATTTGGGCCGGGTTCAACCACAACTCGGCCTGCTGAACCCGATTTGGGGTATTGCTCAAACCCACCTTCTACCAACCAGAGCTTAACCCAAACTGATTTTAATTTGGTTCGGGTCTGGGATTGGGGGCAACCCGAACCCGATTTGTATTTTAATAAAAACATTTAAAAATATACATAACGCATATTGCATATCTGATATCTCCTGTTTTCAAGAGGCTCACAAACCTAATTCCTAACCCAACCAAATGCTTCCTGCCCCTTCTCCCTCCCCAGTGTTGCAACACCGACGTTGCCACCCCCTTCTCCTTCCCGGTCTGCTGTGACGCCAACACTGCCACCTGAATCTCCCTCCCCAGTTGCTACAATGCTGACACTATTGCCCCTCTTCTCTTTCCCCGGTTGATGCAATGCTGCACCCTTTCTCCTTCTCCGGCTGCTGCGACACCACCCCCTTCTCCCTCTCCCTGCTACCTGCTGCAGTGCTGCGACACTGTTGCCCCCCCTTTTCCCTCCCCCTACTACCTGTTGCAATGCTACTGCCCTCCCTCTTCCTCCCCTCTTCAGGTCTGCATTTTCTCCTCTTTCTCCCTCTACCCTTTGGAAGTGCAAAAATAGATAAATATAGAACTTTTTCTTCCAATTTTTGAAATGGTATCAAAGCCCCTGCCTGTGTAGTTTTGTTATGATTTTACCTAGAATTTTACATTCGATTTTACTTAGATACATATTTCCATTCCCAACAGCTTTTACCTAGAACTTTACATTCAATAGTGCTTCTGTTGAAATTTGATACTTGATAACTATTTGCCATTTAAAAATTTGTAACAGATGAATTGCAGAACTTTCAAAGATAGCTCCATGTTTCCACAGATCATTCTGGATGTCATAGATGAATGGATCCTCACTCCTCATCTCTTTTGAGTTTTTTAATTTATGACAATCTTCTTCATGTAGAATGTCATTGTTGATAGCTTTTTTTGCAAATATATTCCTTGAACATTGTTTATTTACTCTATCTTTAATCTTTGGATCATTTTGTAGCCATAATGTTGTTCCTTGCAGCCACATATCACTTTTCTTCTGGTTAGTAAAGTCAGCAAGTTTCACCAAATGATCAGTTTGGATCCAATCAAAATAGTATAGTGGGCCCAAATGGGGAGTTCTTATAGAAAATTCCATTGAAACTTGTTTTATAGAAAATTTTCCCAATGAAGAATTAGTCAATTCCTTAAGTCTCTTTGATCTGGGTGTATATGGAGTCTAGTTTTTGGGCTAAGTTCTCAACGCTATATCCCTAATATTGTCATATTTCATGGCCGGCTCATGCATAAATGTCAAATGCAATATTGCCAGTACATTATTTAATGGGTCACATGGATTTTAACTGTTTTGAAGTACTCCGTAAATGGACTTTAGGCCTTTCTTCTAACTAAATATCTAACTAATTTCAGTTGTTAGGGGCATTGTAATATGAACTGACCTCCCTTGCTTTTGGTGGACGTATGGGCTTTACATGGGCAGATATTGGAGGCTGGAGGTTGCATCTTGGCAGAGGTTCTGTGCATTAAGGTTTACCACTAACAAAAGCAGTTTGGATTCTGTTGAAAATTTGCCTCAAGATATCTTATGTAAAAGATGTATATTTTTAGATGTGCAATGTGCAATGTAAAGTTTGTTTGTTTCAAACTTTAGCTTATTTGTGCAATGTGAAGCTTGTTCATTTCAAACTTCGGGTTGTCATGATTGATATATATTTTTTTGTTTCATCAACCCAAAACTCAACCCAAGCTCACTTTTCAAAAATAGAGTTAGGGTTGAGGTTTTACAAATAAGGTTAGGGTCAGGGTTTAAGTTTTACAAATAAGGTTAGGGTTAAGGTTGAGGGGAACTCGAGTTTCGTGAGCCCGAGTTACACCCCTATCTGAGTTATGACTCACCAAGTCAAACCTTAGCAAAACCATTTCAAAGCAACCAAAACTCAGTCAATCTGGTCCACTCTTCCTAAGCTTCTGATGGGCAATGTGAGAAAGCTAACAAAAACCCAGTCAACCTGACCTACTTTTCTTAAGCTTCTCATGGACAATGTGAAAAAGCTAACCAAAACTCAGTCAACCTAGTCAACTTTTCCTAAGTTTCTCATGGACAATGTGAGAAAGCTAACCAAAATTTAGTCAACCTAGCTCACTCTTTCTAAGCTTCTCATGGGCAATGCGAGAAAGTTGACCAAAACTCAATTAACATTACTCACTCTTTCTAAGCTTTTTATGAGCAATGTGAAAAAGCTAACCAAAACTCAGTCGACCTCTCCCACTCTTCCTAAGCTTCTCATGGGCAATGTGAGAAAGCTAACCAAAACCCAGTCAACCCGGCCCACTCTTCCTAAGCTTTTCATGAGTAATGTGACAAAGCTGAGCTAAACCTAGTTTACCTGTTTTCTTCTTGATCTCTTTCAAGTCTAAATACAATAGAAATCACCCAATCCTGAGTCTTTCCAAGATATGCAAATTGGATCACAAAACAAATACTGTGTCTATGGTTTCTTAATGATTAAATAACAAAAATCATCCGGTCTTGATTCCATCTGAAACATACCAATTGGATCAAAACACTCATTCTTTAGGTTGATCCAGTGTCTAGAAATCTAGTCTAGAGTTGTATCATCCTATCCGCTAATTAACTTAAGGCAATCTCCTAAATATTAAGCTATTATGCTCGACAATCCCAAAGATAACACACATTTATTTGAGAAAGAATGTGTTTTATTTTTGGGTCTCTAAATGCATTGCACTTTTCCTTTTAATCTAGGCTTTTCTTCCATTGTGAATATGTAATTAGGACCACTTGTGGTCTGGGATATGAATATGCAATTTTTTGATATATACGCATGCAAGTATAATTAATTGAAGACATCAATAAAAAATAAAAATTGTTTGATTCATTCCATTAAATCAAACAACGAATCTTTTTGTTCATCTTTTCATACTTATTACAAAAATTAATATAAATTAAATATGTACTGCAATAATTGTTATACAACCCACTTTTATGCATGCAAAAATTTTATTATCTATTTATCTAGTTATAAATTATCTATTTAATGAGCTAAACAATATATGTAACATAGAATAATCACTTACAAAGATGCAACTTTGGTTGGGATCAATAAAAATCCAACCAGCTCACCCAATTTTGGTTAGGGTAGTTGGGTTTTTCTAGACTTGGGTTAAGAAAGTTATAGTTCAACCCAACTTGACTTTAAAATAGGGTTAGATTGGAACTCTAGGCAACCTAACCCAACTTGCATAACGCTAGCTATTGAAGTACACCAAATGTTTTTTGCCCTACATGCTTGGCATCGCTTTGTGAGAGGTTGATGATAGGCTTAATTTAAAATCCAACAAAACTTCAAGGTCTTAGGTTATACTCCTAAGGTAAGTGTTCCTTAAAAAGAGACTAAAGATAACAATCCCAGGTTGCTATATGATCGATTAAGCATCAATATGCTTAGCTCCATAGGAGACTCCAAAGACGTAAGGTATGTCACACATGTAGGCCCCACAGATTGTTGTCAACCACGTACAACACAAAAAAATGTCTGATATGCATCAATATTGTCATGATATCATGTAGATAAATACAAGTGGACACCTTTATTACAAAAATTACATTATATATTTTCATCATTATACTATAAAATGATTTGTCAAAAGTCTCAAAAAAGCCATTTAGAAATTTATTAATCAAGTGGAAAAGCAATAAAGAAGCCAGCTTCTATGACAAATACGTTACTCCACACATGCATTCATTTACAATAATAATTGCACCATTTCAGCTAAAACTATTCATATATTCATATACATGTGAAGATAACATAGAATTTATCTAAACTTATTTATCAAGAACCAACCCAAATTGTTAACCCAAACTAAATTAAATTTTTTTAGAACTAGGTTAGGGTTAAGTTAAAGTTTTAGAAATAAAGTTGGGGTTAGGTTTAGGATATAAGTTGTTGTAGTTTCAAAAATAGGGTTAATGTTAACCTCAGTCCAATGCGATCCAACTTGAGTTGCACCCCTAGTTACCTACGATCCCAAAATTATATCAACAGTAAAAGTGTCCCTTCGATAATTTCTTTATGTGGCTCCGCTTTCATTCTTTCAAGAATACTTGTTGGTATAAAACAACCAAATAACATTGAATAAAGTTTAGACAGTCAAATGAAGCTAAAAGATGTAGAGTTCAATTTGCCTAGAGTTTCAGAAAATGATCCAAATCTTTATAAAAAGTAGATTCCACCTTACCTTGTCACAAAGTAGCTCATGTAAGAAAAATCTCTTTCAAATTTCCATCTACCAGTGGCCCCACCTTATTTAATTCTCACCTGTGAGGTTGGATGTGATTCTCACCTAAGTCACATTCATCTTATACAATAAATTTTTTCAAAGTTTCAAATTGCAATTCCTTTTTTTTTTGTCCAAAGTCATAACAAACTAACTTCTCAATTTTCCCAAAATGTCAACTATTTACCAATCCAAGGCCATGGTTCTACCAAAGACCTAACATTCATCATCCATTACAATCACATTTTTCAAATTCCTTGAATCTTATAGCCATGATATATGAATTTGATGGACTAAGTAAAAACCATCCCCTTTTTAAATAGACATTATGATTCTTCCATAGCCTATTGTTGTTCATTTTGATCTGCTTTTAGAAGAAGTCTAGGCATCTCTACCCCATTTGTTTGGCTATGGAGTCAATAGCATCCCGAAATGTAACGACCCGGCGCTCCAGCACATATTGTCCTCTTTACCTGGTGCATCCTTACCAGGAACCTCACCAGCACCTCCGGGCCCGTCCTGCATCCGCCCAAAACGGGTGCTACCTTTGCAACCGAGCCTCACATATTTAGCCCAGGACTCCCTCCCTCACCCAGATGATGTGGGGCTGCCATGTCCTCATAGCACAAACCCCTGTAGACTGTTGGGAATCAACTCTAATACCAACTGTAACGACTCAGCGCT
Organism: Pouteria campechiana; assembly: GCA_036873735.1. Lineage (NCBI taxonomy): Eukaryota > Viridiplantae > Streptophyta > Magnoliopsida > Ericales > Sapotaceae > Pouteria > Pouteria campechiana. The sequence continues at coordinate 17,524 of JAYJMB010011679.1, forward strand.
CCAGCACATATTGTCCGCTTTACCTAGTGCATCCTTACCAGGAACCTCACCAGACTCACGGATTTGTCCCTTCTGGGGCTCAGTGCATCCTTAACAGGAACCTCACTAGCACCTCCAGGCCCCTCCTACACCCACCAAAAACCGGTGCTACCTTTGCAACCGAGCCTCACATATTTAGCCCAGAACTCCCTCCCTCACCCAGGCGATGTGGGATATCACATCTACCCCTCCTCAGGGCTGTCATGTCTTCATAGCACACACCCCTGCAAACTGTTAGGAGTCGACTCTGATACCAACTGTAACGACCCAGCGCTCCAGCACATATTGTCCGCTTTACTCAGTGCATTTTTACTAGGAACCTCACCAAACTCACGGATTTGTCCCTTCTGGGGCTCAGTGCATCCTTAACAGGAACCTCACCAGTACCTTCGGGCCCCTCCTGCACCCGCCCAAAACGGGTGCTACCTTTGCAACCGAGCCTCACATATTTAGCCCAGGACTCCCTTATTCACCCAAGCGATGTGGGATATCACACGAAAGTTTTTGCATACGCATACACTAGTGGTACATCACCCATAACTTTAAACCTTAGACAAAAAAGCCAGAATTAAAGGGTAGAAGTGCTTTATGGTCAAAATGCCAAATATACGCACAAACTTACAAGAAAACCTTTGCTTGAATCATAGTCCTATTTACAGTATGTGCTTGCATTGGTAGGTGATGCATGTAGTTAGAACTTAGAAGTTTGTATTCATCAACTTAACTACTTATCAATAACCAAATGGTAACCACTTAAGGAGGATGAACACAATAAAAGACATTGGTTTCTTGAGCTTGGAGTTGAGCAGCATGAAAAAACTACCTTGCGACAGTCCAAATAGCATCCATTTCAGTAAGAACCCAACAAATAATGCACATAAGAAGCACTTAATGTGGCATATCACAAGATTTGGGAATTGGTAGAAGATGGTGAGGTATTCTTCGTGAAAATTCATAGGAAGGACAATGCAACCATTATGTCAACAAAGATAATTATGACAAAAAGTGCCTTTGTATTCAAGTAAGAACTCTTGAATTTGCAATTAATAGAAAATGATGAACTTTTGAATTTAATGAACAATGAAGAAATTTGAAATTCGTGAAAAAACTTCCTCCTCGCCTATTGAAATAGCAAAGTAGATGTAAATGAATCAGGTCATAGTAATTGTCCTGCATATAAAAATTGGTGCAAACTCTTGAATACTAGGGAAAAAAATTATTGCACTGCAAAAATAAGCAGAATAATTTTTCTCCTCCATGCCTATATTGCATGTGTTTATCACTGTTTGCAAATTAATATACACTAGGACGATGATTGAATGGTGCCAACAGGCAGCCAAATCTTGGTGCTGCCCTTACATTTTGGGCCCCCCACAATGATTTAGAAAAATCTAATCCAAACATTGTATTTATTATCATGCATCTAGTTAATGTACAAAGAAACATTATGATTGGAAATTTAGATAGAGCATAACAATAGAAACCCTTAATAGCATATATGAATCCATTAAATTTCTTCTAATTAATTTTGCAACCCACGAGATAGTAGAAAGATGTCTGTTCCATCCAAAATGCTAATCATACACAGATGACTGAGTAAATTAAGTTTTTGATAATCTACATACTTATTATGAGGATTTTAAAAAAAAATTAAGTCTTTATGCATGATATAACAATGTCCTGGATGGTAGTATTCATGTGAGTTTTCAATGGAAATGATTTCTTATATTCAAACTAAATTAATGATTTACAATATAATAAATGGCTTGAATTGAATCAAAATATCAAGATACATCAAAACACTGGACTGGAGGGCAGCACCAAAATTTGAGTGCCTGCTAACAGCACTGAATCATGGTGCTATACATTAAGCTACATCATTTCCTCATTTCAGAAAATAATTCTGTTAATCGCACTTCTGTGAAAGCTAATGTCTATTGCATCGCATGTACCCTTTAAGTAATATCTTTCATGGAAAAACCTCTGCTGAAATTTCATTGAAAATGAAAACTAGATAAATGTTCCAAATGCTCCCCTCATACCACGAAATGGAGATCAATCTCTCTACTATCCCAACCAAAGTCTCGCAAAACTTCCATTCACCAAGACTTCGAAACATGCAGTAAAGATAAAATACTAAAGATTAATGCAATCACATCTATTTATGCCGATGAAGTGCACTGCAAGATTCCACGGTCAGTGCTGCAAAATCAGTATAACTCGTGATCTAACGTTTAAGGGTCCAACAGATGGGAAAGATTATTACAAACGAATTCCATGCAACTCATAATTCCTCCACACTTCCGATTCATTCAAGAGAGATAGCAAATAAATTCTTCATTAGGATGACTTAAAACTCGAGTCGATACGATGACGAAATGGAAAGAAATTGCCAAATTTCAATTTCCCCAAACGGACAAAATCAAAAAGAGAGAGTTAGGGTTTTAGACCTGTTTTCCGAGATGAGATTCTTCGCCGCAGATTCCTCTGGTATTCTGTGAGAGAGAGAGGGGGGAAGGAGAGCTGCAGAAACGGTCGACGGGTCGAGGCGGACCGCGCCGGTCCATCTCCATTTCTGCCAGCCCCAGTGGCACACACGGGCGACTCAACTGCCATAGAGCCTCTTCGTGCGACGCGACGGCCCCGTGGGGCCCATACTCAGTTTACGCCAGGATCCGCGCCATATATCTGACGGCCAAGATTATTTGGACCGTACATAAGTAAATTACAATGCAAAATCCTATAATTTCAGTGGTTATGATTCACTCATCTGGAGCTATTGTTCATCTCTTCAACGGTTCTGATGAAACTTCCGCGCAGACTCCAGGCTCAAAGCTACGGCGAGGTTCATATCGGTCAATGGATGCATTAGAATATGAAATCAAGTGAAAGGGACGCATTTTACATACATCGCATGCTCGGATGCTGTTGGAAGTTTGTGGCCCACCCGATGGACGGTCGAGATGATCGGCGTCCCGTGGCTTCTTGCTCGGGGAGTGGATGGAAGGCGATGGTGGTTGACGAAGAGGAGTTTCGCGTTAGTTACGTACCGTTTCTTATTTTCATACCTTCTGGATTTTGAAAATCTCAAATGAGTCCCTACACAGGCGCGTCCGATATTGACAATTTGCAAATATGCCTACAAAATTTATTTTTATTTCCCGCGAGAAATAGGATGGAATGACCTTTGGACCGTTGATTGCCACTTTCCTTCCTAAATGATAATATTCTTCAATATTATCTCAAAATCTAGTGCGAACTTGCAAGAATTTCAGATTATAATAAAGTGTTACTGATCACAAATAATATCTTAATTTTATTGAAAATGTCTATAATATTATTGATAAAATGATATGATCCGGGTCTTTAGGATAAGTCGGAGAGATTCTGGAGACTTGAGCCGAAAGCTTAAGCTTTTTATATTAAATTATACTAAATCTTTATGACAATTCAGTCATAGATTTGACTCATTGGACTTAGGGACCAAATTAAAATCACTAGTAGAAATTGAAGGCAATTAATATGAAGATGCATACTAATACATATAAGTTGCATTTTCAACAATGCTTAGCTTCTATAATAAGGCTTCATTTAGATGGGTGTGTAAGAGGTGTGTTAGTAATGTAAGTACATTACGTTGAGAATTATATTAAAAAAGTGGAGCATGGAAGAGAGGATTTTTAATAACAAATGAAATGAAATGATTGAAAATAATTAAAAATATATTTAACTTTATAAAAAGTAGAGTTATTATGATATATAAGATATCATATCAGTCTTTAAAGACATGTAAAGGTGTAGGTAATGTAGTTGCAATAGTTAACACATCCAAATGGAACCTAAGAAAGTTAGGTTACATCATAGGTGGTATAATAAGATCAATAATATTTTCAAAATAATAATAATTATTATTATTATTAAAAATTTTAAGAAATGGGCACACCATACAATGGAAATCTCACTTTCCTAGTCTTATGTCAGTGTTATCTATCTTAATATTTCCATTATGCTCCTTAGCTATCTTAATTCAAACAAAACCTGCAACTCAAAACATTCACTTGCTACCTTAAGAGGCACCATCTCAACCTCCATCAAAATCTTACAATTATGGAGAAAAAAAAATAGGAAGAAGATCATAAGATATTCAAATAAAAGCTATTTGTGGAGAATTGTAGACAATGAGTAGAAAAGAAATATACATTGTAAAGATATATAAGAATGCTCTCAAAAATCCTTTAATTAGCACTTCAAGATAGCATACTCATGGCAAACCATTGGACTTATGTGCAATTTTATTTGAAAGCTATATTGGTTATTTATTAATGTTAACTTATAAATATTTTTACTGCAATTATGATAAAAATGCTTAGTTTAGGCTTACAATGATTCTTTTAAAATATAATCCTTTCATTGTTAATTTTATTTGTTTATTTAAGATTTCAAAGTTTATCTTAATATATGACTCAAGGGTGTGTTTAATAATCAAGATAAAAGGTTGAAAAATATTTTAACCTTTTTTAACTCTTTTTAAATACTTTTTTATATAACTTGACATTTTAACTACCTAACATTCCTCTCTTTCTCTATCGTGACCTATATTTTCAATCATTATTTCATATTTTTTCATATGAAAAGCCCACATGCTTTAAATTTATTCACTTTATTTTAAATTATTATCATTTATCATATCAATTTCTCTTTTTTCTTTCACTTTTCAGCATTCATTTTTTTCTCACATATTTTCTTCATTTCCAAACGCACCCTAAGTGGACCATAAATTTTATCTCATTTGAGGATTAATATACATAGATTAAAATTCTTCCTCTTGATGTGGCTTGCTTAAGTATCTAATTAAGATAAATTTTTAATCTTAACTAGAAAAAATGACACTAAAATAATGAATGGATTAGGTTTTGAATTCTATAAATACATTATCATAGGTTTCAAGTCAACCATTTTCAATAAAATTGTGGTTAAAAATGTTTTCACATGATTATAACCAAAAACCAATGTAATGTAAAGTTGTTTACAATAGTTGCTGAGGCCAATATGCATATGACTACCTCTCTAAAACACCCTAAAGAGTTGTTTGGGTTGAAATTTCTCTTAGGATTAATGAAAAATTATATTAATATCTTGCGATTTATGAGGTATATATATGTGGGTGATATCTTAAGATTTATGAGGTATATATATGTTGGTGGTGATGGTGGGGCATGGAGTGGTTTTAATATCGACGTCTGCACATGGGAGAGTCGGTGCGGAGTCCTTGCCTGCCGTTCGATCTAGAAGAAGCGATCCTAGCCGTCAGCATATCCCAAGCCACGAGACAGCCTCATACGGCAGTTACTCACAGCGACACTTTCCCTCTCTCTTTCTCATCCTACCTCCTACAAGAACCCGATTTGTAGCTCCAACCAAAGCTCTCTCTCTACATCTCGATCGCTTCAAAGAAGCCAATGATTTTGGCAGCCCTCTTTCTCTCTCTCTCTCTCTCTCTCCCTCTCTCTCTCTGACCAGTTGCCCTCATACTCTCTCCTAGCCGACAACTCCCCCCAACCACAGATCGAGTGTCCTCTCTCTCTCTCTCTCTCTCTCTCTCTCCCTCAAGTCTGACGGCTCCTTGAGCTGCCGATCTCGGCTGTTAGATGCCCAACTCACTCGGTCTCTCTCTTTCTCTCTGACGGCTCCTTGAGCTGCCGATCTCGGCTGTTAGATGCCCAACTCACTCGGTCTCTCTCTTTCTCTCATTCGAGAGAAACCCCCACAAAGTTGTCTCCTCTGCGCCCCAACTTGCTCGCACTCTTTCTCGTCCGACACATTCCCCCACAAAGTCGTCCCCTCTAGGCTGTCAGTTGCCCAAGTCGCTTGAGAGTGCGATTTTCACCCAACGCATCCCCAATAGAGCCGTCTCCTTTGAGCTGTAAATCGGCAGCTCCCACAAACCCATCATCGGTTGCTCTTAGCAGTTGGTCAAAGCCTTCCAAGCAAATTAGCAGCTTTGACAAAGCAAACTGGCTTTGAGCTTGATTACCTAATTTCTTGTGGTCTAGATCCATTGTATCATTATAATCTTCCAAATTTGGTGTACACCAATTGTTTTGTGGGTGCCCAATCAAGTTGTTTCAATAACCATGGGTTCCAGTAACCATGTTTCAGGCTGTAAATCACTTTTTCTGGGTTTTTCTCCCACCCATGTAACTTTGCACTTGAAAATTTTTTCTCTGTCTACTCTTTTTATATCAAATTTTAATTTAATTTTTTGGGGTTGGAGTAGAGATTCCACCAACATTAGATTCTTAGCACAAAGTGAAAATTTCCCTTCTAACGTGTGTCTTATTTGAAATTAATGTAGTGTCACTACTTGAAATTTTAGTAAAATGTGAATTCCTAAAGCCATTATCGGAGGTTGCATTGACAGATTACCAATGGTTGGTTGCTAGTATAGAGAAGAAAGGCCAAGGTTGTATCAAAAGTATACTCCACAGTGTACCATCCATGCTCAAGACCTTTCTTTTTTAATTCAAGAACAATTTCATCATGAAGGATAATCCATTGGTTTGTATATACATATGTCTATATATATATATATCTATGTAAATACATATATATATATATATGCATATGTATGTATATATACACATATACATATGTATATTTGATTGGTTACTGAAACATATGCAATAGTTCTAACTTGCAAGACTATAAAATATATAGTATAAAACATATAGTAATAGTAAGACTATATATACATATATATGTTTTATAGTTATATATATATACATATATGAGTTAGAACTTTTATAGTAATAGTAAGACTTGCAAGGTTGTTTCAGTTCCATGCAGATGTCAGGATAAATTTCAAAAGGCCAGCAACTCCGGGATTCAAAACGTTAAAACTCGCAGTTTGTAACCGCCCAACCTACTCACGCTGAAATCTGGCCCACCTCATTGTCGCGTTCACTTGCCGTGCTTTCCCGCCTTCGTCAGTTCTACTTCAGTCTGTTAACACGCTAGAATCTGAGCCGTCCATTTCCGAACCGACGACGCAGCTTCCTCTCCCAAATTCCCCAGAGCGCATCTTTCAACGGCGTGGATTGAAACCAGTTCACTCCGTCAACGATTCCTCCTTCCGTACGTCGCGCTGCACCATGCTCACTAACCGCAACTTGTTGCGACGCAGCTTAGAGGCCAAAACCCCTCATTCCTAACCGTCCATCCTTGATTTCCATCTCTTCCAACTGTCGGATTAATCACCAAATCCGAGCATCAACACTTCCGATGAACAGAGCATCAACGGTGTCACGTGCCGCGCACGTTCCAAACGAACTTTCTAACCCATCACGCGCGCGTCATGTGACTTATCCGGCCGATGCCCGGAGACGGTATATTCATGCGAAAGTTCGGTAGTCTCGCCGTATTTATACGGTATACGACTGACCGTTAATTAACAGCCGTCAAAGAAACCGACCAACCTCTTTCTCTCGCTCTCCGATTCCGCCCAAAACCTCCAAACCCTCTGCCATCGAGTCTGCGCAGGTTGAGTTCTCCTCCCTCGATCCAGCTGTATCTGGAAGAAGAGAAGGTGTGGCAGCCATGCCGGCTGAGCCACGCGCTGCAGAGGCTGATGACGATGACTACTCGCCGCTGAAAGAGCTTTCGGTGGGCCTTGACGGAGTCGAAGGCCGCTTCTCTCTCTGCCTCTGGATTTACTTGTCGAACACTGTCTCCGTGCCTGCGACAATCTTGCTCCAGGTTTTGGTCGCTCCTACCCTCATTCTCGAAGCTGGCGACGATACCCATTTCCCGCTTTTTTCTGTCCGTGTCTTTTTGTTGTGGGTTTTTTGATGTTTTTGGAGTCTATTGGTGTCGAATTCCCTGTGTCGATGGTTATTGCTGCATTTTGCTGTTGCTGAAATGGGCTCATTTTCTGTTTTCTACTGTTTGTTCATGGATTTTGTGAGATTCGTATATCGTCTCGGGCTGTTGTTTTTCTCTTCGTCTCGGTTTTGAGTTCTTAGTTTCTGATACAGGTAAAGATCCCCATTTCCTTTTTTTAGCTATCATGTTTTGTTTTTGGGTAAAAAATTCTTCCTTTTGCTTTTCTATGGGTGTGAATGCAAGGACCGTTTCTTTCTACTCGGGTATGGATGCAGTGATAGCATGCACTAGCATTTTCCTGAATGAGGAAAGGATGCTCCACTTCGTTCAATGATATCTGTGTCATCTCCGTGCTGGTGAAGTTTCCTTTTACTGCCTTCAGTTTGTGTATATTCGTAAGAATAGAAGAATCAATGTTTGCTTGCTGACCAACAGCATCTCGACCCTTAACTACCAAAGCGACGGAAGTATGGGGATGTCAATTCAAATTCTGGTTCCTCGAATTGAAAGAGATCAAGAATAAGTATTCTCACTAATTCTTAGATTCATGGACCAAATTAAATTGACCGATACACTGTTGTCAATATGAATTGATTGTTGGAAAACAAATTCCATAAACATAGGTTATTGGTGTTTTATGATTCCCAAAGCGATTTGTACTATTGATAGTTATTTTACAAAATCTGGAACCAGCATATGCAGGATCTGCACCTGGTTATGGCACTTCTAGCTGTTGATAAGATTTTACTCGATTTCTGATTCATCACACTTGTCTGTTTTTGTGAGTTATTTTGTTCCCCTCAGTTGTTTCCCGTTTCCTTTATTGGTTAGCGCTGCAATTTGGTTGGCATACTAATTTTTCTGAGAAGAATGGTACAGCATCTATCTATGATCATTTTTCATGCCGGCGTTGAATTTCTGTCTGCCAATTTTTAGCCTTTTGGTATGCACATTGAGTTAAATAGATGAGACTTATGTTTTACTGGATATCCTGAGGCATTCTCATGAATAAAGTGGAATTTTGCTGTCTCTCTTTTCATATATGGTTCATTAATCAGGGAAACATGCTGATGTATTAAAATTCAAAGATTAGTCAGGGAAGAATGGATCAATTTGTATTTTTTTGTGCCTAGATGGATTCCAATGTTAGACACAACATTTTCCCCATCAACTATCATTTCTCTACTAATTTAACAACAACGTAATATCTAGTGACAAGTTTTTACTTCCTCCAGAGAGAGTGCATGTGGGCAGTGGACCAATTGATTTCACTGTTCCGAGAATCCGGTTTGGGCAGGGGATCAGGAAGGCCAATGAATCAACTGATCTGATAAATGGATAAACAAATATGTCATTTGAGCTTAACAGAACATATGATCTGCTGTGCTATAAGTTCTAGCCTAGCTACTTTACTAGGGGCTTTTGTTGTGTGATGAACAATATCTTGAAATTGAGATATTAGAGGCTGGATGGTCTCAATGTATGACATTAGTCCATACCATGCTGATTTAATTATTTATTTTTATTGGGGAGGCTTTTCTATCTTTTTTGTGGTAAGGAGATATGGTTGAAGTAGGTTTCCCCTGGTATCTGATTTCTCCTAATGTTGACTATGACAATTTCCACTTCATGCTTTTTTTCTTATCCTTACTTGCAAAACTGTGGATTAATTTAACTCTTTTCTGTTCAACAGATGCATCCAGACATCAAGGATGAAATTCCATTTCTTGCCTTGAACAAAGAGAAGAAAATAGTTCTTTTTCCATTGTTGTTCCTGCACCCAGAAGCTCCCAGTTCTGATAGGTCTTCCTGGACAAGTATGCCATGCGCATCTGCTGAAATTGAGTGCCCACTTAATAAATGGGTTCATGTTGGGTGTGAGGTTTGTTGTCATCTGAACACAAATTCTAATGCTGAAATGAGATAATCATGGATTGGGGTGTATCTCCCAATTATTTTTAAGTTTTTCTTCATCAGAGTTGCTCTTCTTCCTTTTTTTTTTAATCAAATACAAGATCTATTCCATAAGATGTCATCCTAGTTAGGGCTCACACATATTGGGTTAACTTATATATATATATATATGGGCATTGTATTGACAAATGGGTCCATTTCTCATCAGTTCGTGTTAGAGTTGTTTGTGAGTTCAACTTTTACGTTTCAGTTATTAAATTTGGCATGTTCCATTAGTTCCAGGGCTTTTGGTGCATTTTTTTTAAAGCACTTTAACATTATAATGGAGCAAGACAATGTCAATTTGCAGAAGCAGCAACGTATTGAAAGCAATTTAGGGTCTTGGATTAGAGTGAAACCCATCATAATACATAGGAGCTAAAGTAAAAGCACTGTCAAGGCTACTTGGCCTGAGAGATTGCCATAATAGTTTATGAGCTATAGTTGTGTACTATATGATAATAATATCTTAGTGGTGCAATGTGCGTCTGCTGTGGACATCCAACGTTCAACTCATGGAATATGGTGGTATATTCCTGTCCCACTAGAAACCAAAGATATGCATGATATACTAGCTCAGTGGGACATGTTAGAGTGAGACTGAATTGTAAGTCTCATGTATTTCATTTATTGGTTTAAAGCTTTTAAACACTTTTCAAGTGCCTTGGAAGTGCCAACAACAAAGCATTAAACACACATGGTGAAGTTCTCCATACCACTGACTGATAAAGTTCAAGAAATTCAATGCAATTACTGTATTTTCTGGAATGTAGCTTCTCTTCTTCTCTACAATCCCAAATGATTGGTCAAGGTCTTTATTTTTAGTTTCCTTCCTGTCGGACTTCTAATCTGCTTATTTTTGAAAGGTTCCTATGTTTCTCACTTCTGCTAGAATATTATTTTCAAAGTTATTCCTTGCAAGATGACCCAGAATTTTTGAAATCAAATTCCACCTGTTTTGCTATGCCACAAATAGTCTCCAGTAAGTCTGAGTCCCCTTTTTCCTCTTCTTTCAACCTTCAAGGTTGAATGTTTTCTTAATAGTTGTATTCATGCAAACAATTGCATGCTTGTTGTGTAGCATCCCCCATTTCTCTGTATAAGTAATGTGTTTGGATACTGTGCTATCATTAGGTTGCTGCAACCTTTGTGCGTCTTTACATTGATGGTGTAATGGTCCGAGAGACACCTTTATCCCAATCATCAAAGAATGATTCTTATCAAGATGATATACAGAGAATAACATTGGCTGGTAATGATGGAAGTGATGGGAAGCTACAAGGTTATGTGCACTACCTTCAACTTTTGCCTCAATTATCATCTATTGCAGACCACTTTGTGAAGGTACAAGAACTGATGAGGAACTGCTTTGAGAATTTCTCATTCTTTAGATCAAGCAATGCCATGATTTTATATTGAACAGGCTTATTTAATTGCAGAATCCGCCTCTTGAATTATCCCTTGATACTTCTTGTATGTCTGAAAAGCATGAAGTTGAAGAAAGTGATGATGGTGTTTGGAGTGTTGTTGGTGGCAAGGTTAGAGAAAGTCTCAAAATCAAGTAGAGAAGATAACCAAATGAGATAGACTATTTTAAGATTTGAAATTAAACAAACAGATTATTAACCCAAAAATTTACCTTATTGCTAGTCCTAGAATAAGCTGCTAGATTTCACCACATCAACATAATTTTATGATCAATTCTCCTTGACTGATGCTTCTACCGAATTACAGGCATCTTGTCGCAGGTATTTCTCCATCGATGTTGTATTATTAGATGCCCTTGGCCGATCTGTACATAAAGAAATTGAGGTCCTCATCTCCTGCTTTAACTGATTAGGATTTTCTGTAGCTATCTTATCTGCCTGGATTAATGTGATTGTTCATATACTTTCCAGCTTGTTGCTTCGCTTGTGTATGCTGACAATGGAGTGTCAGTAGATAAGTCAAAGGATGAAGCTGAAGCTCCACTCTTGACAAGCTATGATGGAGTTGAACTGCCTTCTACTGATAGACCCATTAAATTGCTTCACGGCCGCGCCTCCTTTAAGTTAAAAATATCTCAGGTGATTATAAAAGAATTTTTTTTTGGATCAGCTGGAATATCTTCTTTCCTTTGATTATCTTGATATATTGATAATATTTCAATTTACAGAAACTGAGATTTGTTGGCTTTTTTTTATTAATTTACTGTGTAAACAAACAATATTAATTTCTCCTTGGTTGCCATTTCAGCTTTCTTCCAAATGTGACAACAGGCTTTTTCGCGTACATTTTGGCCCTCTTAACTCAGCAAGCAACCAAAAATATCCTTTTCTTGAAGCATTTTCCCTTCCAATTCGATGCATCTCAAGGAACCGTAATACTAGAACATCTTCTGTGTTATGGAAAAAACCAACTTCAACAGCACATCAAATTGATGGACCTCAGCCATCTACAGCAGATGAGGGATCCCCTGAAGTACAAAATCACAGTAAAGATGGCCACTTCCAAATCTTGAGTCAGCGGATGTCAAAGTGCAGTCCCCCTCCAAAGCGTGTGAAAGTGGGAAGTGAAAAATCTTCAGTTAGGATCTATGCTAACACTGTTCCAGAACTTTACAATGTGTGTGGCTCCCATTGTCTCACTGCTAAGGAGGTAGTTTGTGCATTCTATTTTCACTTTGATGATGTATTGCATGCTCTTGGTCTGAGAAGATGCATATATTCTCTGTTTGTCTGCTAACACATGTGGGGTTTACAATACTGTAGCCAAGATTGTTTATATTGTGTATGACAATGGATTGTTTATATTGTGAATGACCATGCTCTTATTAGACTCCCAGATTGGATATAATAATCATTCCATCTTTCATCTTATTTATGTTATTTCTTTTTCTTTTTCTTTCACTAGTGGTGGAACGCACTGTTTATTATCTACTTATTTATAGTCTATCAAAAAGAAGAAAACAGAAAAAACAGAGAAAAGAACCGTCTAGTTATGGACAGCCAATCAATGGCTAAGATTTCCACTACAGGTGTTTGGTAATGAGTAAAAAAAAGGCGGATAAGTTTTCCACCCTTTTCATCACTCCTTTCACTTCTTTTGATGCAATTTGACATCATAACTACCTAACAACGCTACTTTTTCTCATTATTATTTATATTTCGAATCATTATTTCTCATCTTTTCATACAAAAATCTAACTTATTTTATCCATATTCACTTTATTTCTAATCATTACCCCTATTACATCACATCATTTACCTCACTTCTCCCCCACATTTCCATATCCCTTCTTTTCCCACCAATTTTCCTCATTCCCAAACAAACCCAACAAGTGGATTTTGAGGGGTTGTCCATCAATTGTGGGATCATCAGATTTTCCATCTGGACACTCAGGACAAGCTGATAGGACGTATAACCTTGGGCTGAGGGCAAGCCTCCAAAAACTGACAAACTGAAACATTTGTATTTCTGTTCTGCTTTAGGAATTTTCTGAGTTAAACACTTTTTAGTTTTGATGTTTCTAGTATCAATTAATTTTTGTCATTTGTTTGGCACCGATGCAGGATGGGAATGCATTTCGAGCGGGTATGGAGGGGAAACCTGCAAGCCTGGAGAGAACTGGAAGCATTCCATCTGATTCTGAGAGTGTTCATGTCAGAAACTCTGATTTCAGAAGGATGGAAGATGCTAGGAAGCTTATTCCAGACATGTACATTTTCAAATATTGTTTAGGAAGCATAGAAGAGCGCAGTCTGTTGCTACGAGAGATTATAGCAACTGCTAGTGACCAAGATACAATGGACTTCGCACAGCAGGTTTCCTTGTACACAGGCTGTTATCATCACTGGTAATCTGATACAGACCGACTGAGATGATTCCTAGTTCCTAGCAGGCAGGCAGGCTTCTGCAGTCCAATGACCATAAATGCCTAACATGGAAATGTAGCACTTGTCTATGATATCTGATTTGTTCATGAGATTCTCCCACTTTTGGTCCCCCTTTCTGGTCTTGATCAATCCTAAATGCTTGCCAAAATTCATTGTTGCAACAGACAATAATTTCCTGCATTCACTTCACATGGATGACCCAACAATGAGCAGGCTGGCTAGAGTTCTGGGCCCCAGGTCATGGCAGCAATTGCAAGACCTAATGTATGGCATAAATATCTCATCAATGTGTCATGTAGGCACATGAAGAGGCATCTGCAAATAGTGGCCACAGATGTGTCTGCAAGTGTCTTTTTTATAATTAATTCAGAACTATCATCCTGACTGCTTTTATTTTAGGATTAAAGTTTGATCTTCAAAATGTAGTTTTACTGCGATTTGACATTTCTCCTGTTGTTTGTTTAGGCACCAGATACTAACTGCAAAGGCACTGGTCCAAGAAGGCATTGATACTTGGAATTCTATTACCTGGAATTCGACGGCACAAAGCAATTTCCAAGTTCCTTGGAAGATTGCAGTGCAGGAAATTGATAAGAAATTCATGAAAATTTCTCGTTGCTCAAGCAGAGGTCTATCTGGGCAGGTTGGACCTTTATATTTTTTCTTTCTTCTAACAAGAGTGCATGCTTCATCAGTCCCATTGAAAGTTTGCTATAGGATCCTTTTCCATTGTTCTGCAGACAGTGGTGAATTATCCATTGTATAGGTGTCATGCATGTTGACTAATCTTCATTTGGACTAGACGACTCAAATTTCGTCTTGATGCAAACAAATTTTCTTTTAGAAATTTTTGTTTGTTGAAGAAATGAAAAAAGTAACATAACAAGTTTGATACCGGATCATGTGAGAGAGAACGTGTGGGAATGATAAACACATGTGGGAACTGGGAATCTTGCCCCCCAAAACTACTGTTGTAAAGTATTCAAACTGTAATATTTTTCAGGACATGGAGCTTTTGCAAAGAATAGCTGGATGCCAGGAGATGATCACCCATGAGACTTTTGACAAGATTTGGTGTTGGTTGTACCCTGTGGCTGTCACTCTGTCAAGGGATCAGATCAATGCAGTCTGGGAATGCACATCACCCAAGTGGATAGAAGGTTTGATCACAAGGGAAGAAGCAGAAGCCGCACTTACTGGTCCTATAGGGCTTCAAAGACCAGGAACTTTCATACTGCGGTTCCCTACTTCAAGGAGCTGGCCTCACCCAGATGCTGGCAGCCTGATTGTCACTTATGTTGGTGCTGATTACTCTATTCATCACAAGATGCTTTCTCTTCATGACAGGTTTGTTCTCATTTTATCATTGAACTCTCACTGCTGCAATGGTTGTTTAGATAATTTGTTATCTCAGAATGTTGAGCTTGATCAAATTCCTAATTTCTTGACTCTATTCAAATGGGTAGTCTACCCCATCTTCACAAGACAGATAAATATTTGTAGACGTGCTATTATCATTCAATAATCTATAAAGTATATTTCACTTGGTTGGATTTCGTGTTGCAGAAAGACTTTAGGTATTTTATAATGGGGTTAGGAGGTTCTTTTGTAGCCACCTGAAATTCAGCAAAAGGGTGGCTTCAAAGGGGAATGACCTATTCACATGTTCAGAAGAATCAGTGAAGAATAGATTTATGCAACTATTCCATATTTTCTCAGCCCAGCCCATTTTACTATCTCTCAAATAAACTCATGGAAAGCTGGGGAGAATTGAACATGACATTCTTCTTTCTTCATCCTTGATTATTATTGAGTGACTGGGGACTCTTGTAGTTCATCAATTTTCATCATTCTTGTTGTGTCAGGGAAGCAAATACAAAACCACTTCAAGAGTTGCTAATGGCCGAACCTGAACTTTCTCAGTTGGGAAGGTAAGTGAAGAATGTGAACTTGCCTGCCTCATTGTTGAATGCCCCTTCTTGTTTGTTTGCATACCTTTTGACCTGATGTCTCTTGATGCATGTCCATGCATGTGACTGCAGACATCTGCTTCTTCCAAATGCATAGCTCTATACTGATGTCCTTGAATCATTCATGTGACTGCAGAAATCTGCTTCTTCCACTGTATAGCTCTATACTTGATGTCCTCAAATCCATGGCATGCTTATATACTTATGGGGGATGTAATAGGGTCACAGAAGAGCAAGCCAATTTGCAAGACTCCACTTGGCTCAAGCTTGAAACTTGGGTTGACAAGTTGAGGTCGAGCTTGAAATCTCCTTAAGCTGAGCCAGAGCTTGAGGAGGCCTAATTCAACCCAGCTTGATTAGGGCTTTTGTTGTAGCTTAATATAGCTTGAGCTTGTACTTAGCTCACTTGTACTTGTAGATGATATTTTAATCAATGTTTATTAAGCCAAGCTTGTTAAGATCAGCTCTGTTCTAGCTTAAGCTCAAAATCAAGGTTTGCTAATCAAGATGAAGCTTCTTTTTTTTTTTTTTTTTCTAATGTAAGCTCGAGCTTGGCTTGGCTCAACTTGTGTGCAGCCTAGGTTCTGACTACTGCTGGACCTGAATTGATGGTTTTGATTGCTTTTGGAAAGATAGTAAATTAGGCTTAGCTTTAGGCTGTGTGGAGTCAAATGGGAGAAAATGATACATGTGGCTGACCCTAATTAGTTAAATGAGGCTTCGATGATTGTAACATCTGCCTCATCAACATGATAGGCCTTACGAGTCCCTGTCTTCATGCACATGGTCAGCATGATCACCCATCATAGTGGTATTTCTCATCTAATGTTTTCTGTTTTCCTGTAATAATTCCTGTCTAATTAGCCCTTTGAATGATTTTGCAGGTTAACAAGACAAGCAGGGCAATCTATTGGAGGTGAAGTCTAGATTCTGATTTTTAGCTGGAAAACAATCTTTGTAGATGACAAAATAATTCTGTTTTGTATATTGTCTGTGTATTCAATTCCAAGGGTCCGATAAGGAAGAGTGTATTATTTTAATAAGCCTTTATCCCTAACATAACCTGGAGAGGTTGCTGGATCCACACTGTTGTTTTGCAATCATCCAGGCATGCCAGGATGCACATGGACCAACGCGGAATAGTTGTGTGCAAGATCTGTTGCCAAAGGAAGGCCAGCTGCTCATCTGTCTAGCAATACATATTGCAAGAAAAGATTCCTCAAATGGACTTTGTGAACATATTTTTGTCCACCTAATTGTTTTGTGATTTATGGTCAATGGAAAATCTATAACACTAGAAATCTGAAAAACCAAGAAATTGATTGAATATCAGAATAGAGTGAATTGGCATAATAGGATTCATATAGCTGGCTAACGTTGGCATCCCAGAGTATTAGATTTTATAGATGGTGGAAGTGGTCAAGATCATCATCTAATCCAGAAAAGAAAAACAAAACGAAGTTATACTGAAATAATCGCCATGGATATGGTGTCTTTGCAGACTGAGATGCATACAGTGATTAATATGTGGAACACATATAGAGCGTATACCCACATAGCATGAGTCTAAGGCGTGGCCTGAAAATGGACTATCAACACCTGAGGTAGTCTTACTTGAAAGATGGCTGATTTCAGTTATGGGTGTGGACAATGAACAACTAGGTTGCAAGCAAGGCTCTTGGAGGGATGGGTGACCAAGGACAGCTTCATATAAATGCTCAAAAGGTAGGA
Organism: Pouteria campechiana; assembly: GCA_036873735.1. Classification (NCBI taxonomy): domain Eukaryota; kingdom Viridiplantae; phylum Streptophyta; class Magnoliopsida; order Ericales; family Sapotaceae; genus Pouteria; species Pouteria campechiana. The sequence continues at coordinate 34,973 of JAYJMB010011679.1, forward strand.
TCACCTCAAGGGCAATTGATAGAAATAAAGATCCAAGAAACTCACTCAGCAGAGGTAAAGAGTTCTTTCTAGAAACCCCATCTCTCACAGGATACACCTGGTTTGCAGGGAACTCTGCTGTTCTATCAAACTTCTTCAAAAATGTGAACTGTGTTTCAACACAATTTCAAGATATCTTATACCTTACTTCCAAATGGATAGTGAAGCCTGCAATTACTTAGTGCATCCATGGTGTTCAATAATCATAATTACTTTAGGGTCGAAAATATGGCCAACATGGTCTTGAACTACTCCATGAAGCAAAAGATTGAAGAACGATGTCCACTCCTCGTGAGGAAAAAAAAGTTCATTCTACCCTATTTCCAATCGAGAAAGGAAAAAGTTCGAAAATCAGTAGAGAAGTCGATCCAAGACATCACTTTTCTATCTTAAGAATTGTAGTTTTTGCAAGTCATGGTGTTGCCAAATACACTGTCAGATGCTTGCAAAAATACACCATCACGCATTGTGTTACTTGATTCTTCTATACCAAAAATAAAATTAGTTTTACAGAATAAAAATACAAACTAAAATAGCCTTCAAAACAATAGATGCACAGAAAAGAAAATCTTAATCTCAATTAGAAATCTCTTGAGCAGAAAAAAAAAAAAACTTTCATCACCCACTCATTGTATTTCTAGTTGAAGTTGTCCTGGAAACAGTACTGTAATACAGAGTCCAGACAGGCCAAGTTGCTGATATATGTTAATGGAGCTAGAACAAAAAATTTGCATTGAAGTCTAACAATCATGTCGCAAGAAAAACTTGTCAAAGGGATCATATGCAAAATTGTAATGGAATTCATTAGTAATTTAAGATCTGAAGAATACATAAAAGAATTGTACAAACGACCCTGAATTTGTGAATAGGTAGTTTTCAAGGTTTGTCTATCAGTTGCTGCCTTCTCCTCAAGGTTTGTCTATCTGGCAAACCAAAGAAGAGAACCTCATCCGCTTCTTCTCTTTCGATGTTAATAAATATAGCAGAAGCAATTACATGTGTAAAGATATGCTTATCTTTCTCACATCTGTGCAGCCTGAATAAAGGTACCTCCATGTTCTTGATATTGCCTTTCCCTGTTTTTGTCACCCTCCTCCCCACTTAATCCTAGCAAAAGTTCTTTTGCTCTCTCAACATTATCTCCTTGGGTAGCAGGTATTTGATCTGCAAATATTGCATTTCTTTTGTAGTTCCAAACAAGCATTGAAATGTGATCCTGTGGAGTAATCAGACCCTCTTCTTTAAGGCATTGCCGCTGTTCCTCCAATGTCTCTCTATCCTCAAGTCTTATATATTCAAGTAAAATCTTCTCATGTTCAGGCCTCCATCCACTTGGTAAGGGGGTGTAATCAGTCTCAGGAACGAAAGACATCCTTGTGTACTGTAGCCCATCAATTGAATCTACAAGACCCATCCTCAGAAGGTTATGGTATTCTGGTGATTGTCCCTTCTTCTCCTTCAATGGCCGGCTAAGATTCCGTGAAGCAATCTTGTAAACCTTTGCCCGAGAACGAAGCTTATACTTGGCAGCATAGAGCTTTGCTAGTGATCCTCTTATAATGTATGAACAAAAATTCACAACTTTCTTACGGTTGTCAGCATACCTGTACCACTCAACCATTGTTGATAGAAGCTTATTCATCTGGGCATTGGTATGGGCCTGTGTAGCATGGAACATTCGGAAACAAGGCTGTGGGTCTGGATCTCGGTCTCCCTTAAGAAACTGCAACTTCCTAAATTGTTTGATGCATTGTTTCAAGCTTGCTGTTACAGATAAAAGGGTGCCCACACCCTTCTCACTGATGATTTTTCCTCCTGTTGCAGTATACCGAAGTGTTGGATACACAATTCGTCTACACAAAACATGGTCAAGAAACATGATACCCTTGGTGATGTGCTCAATTGGAAGACTCTCATTGTCCAACTTGAGAAGATATTTCTGCTCACAGAACTCGATCAACTGCTTCCTCAGAACTGCCGCATCAGCCCGTGGCCCCCTCACCCCAATGAGAATATGCCCACCATAACGTATGTAGTCCATCTTACGAGTCTTGTCTGGCCCACTCGTTGGGACAAACTCTGGCCATGATGTGTTCCCCTGCTCATTCTCCCCCTCAGGGCCATTCCAAATCACATCTGTTTTTGAAGGCCGGTAGAACTCCTTAATCCTACCTTCCATCCAACGATCTAGTTCATCTAGACAGACGTTAGCCAAAAGGGGGCTAAGAATCCCACAATGCCCCCAAGAAGGAACCTTCTCAGCCTCCTCTGGTGAGAATCCAAAAAATGTCTCCAACCAATATGGGTCAGGCTTCGGCTCATCCTCCGCCAACACCCTCTTCTTCTGATACTTCCTCTTCTTCTTTTTCTTCTCCTCCACAACTTTACTTGTAATCACTGGCGTGACCAAAGCTGACTTTATCAAATCAACCACCTTCTTATCGCGGACATCCCGCAAGAGTGCATTAATCACCATGGCCACCTTCACATCATCTAGAATTGTACTCAAATCCCCCTTTATATACCACAAATACCCTGCAAAGCTCCGTCGAATCACGCGGAGAACTGTATGGGCATTCCGCCCAGGGCGAAAAGCATATGACTTTTGCGAGAATCGGGCCTCGTAAACAGGCTCCAAGATCATCATCAGCACTTCCTGGACAATCTGGTCCTGGAAAGGCGTCGGTTGCGTGGTCGTGAGCAAAGCTCGTATCTTCCGCTTCGACAGTGAAGCAACATCCGTCTTGTCCTTGGGCGAGCGGATGAAGAACTCGAGGCGAGCGCCCCACTTGAATCTTCCATCAAGAACGGCATTGCGCAGCGCGAGAAGGTCATCGAGCGCCGAGCGCTGGATGGCGCTGCGCGGCAAGTAGGAGCCCGTCTCATCGATGCAGACCTTCTGGTACGCAACGAGCCAAAGCTCGAAGCGGCGGAGATAGGTAGTGAGGTTGGTGACAGTTTTTTCAGCATCGCGGAAGCTGTCGATCCAGATAGAGGAGCAGACGGCGATGCCGTCTTCTCGGAGGAGGGTTGCGGGATCATCCAACGTCGGGGACGAAGTCGACGGAGAAGTAACTGCTGGGATTCGAGGATGGAGGGCTGTGGAGAAGAGGCGGGATAGGGTGGGAGTGGTATCCTGGTAAATTTTGGGTGGAATTGAGGGTTGAAAAGGAGGAGATAGGAAATGAGAGAGAGCGAGTGAGACTCTGCAGCGGAGGAGGAAGAGCTGTCGACGCATCTGGAGATGAAAAGATGAGGGCTCTCGGTAATTTCATGACATTTCAGGAGGTGGAGAAGGAAGAAGAGAAATCGCTAAAACCCTTTTTGGGATTTTTGATTTCTTAAAGTGAAATTCAGGGGGCTTTGGAGGAGGAGAGACGGAGCGACGTCACGAGGCGAATGGCAATCCTGTTGTTGGGCTCCTAAAGCTATGCTTGAGAAATCTGAGCCGTTCATTCGGTTGTGTTAAGATATTAGCCGAATATAAGGTGCCAAAATATGCGTTTCGAACGGAGGTAGCCCACTAATGATCTTTTCTTTTATGTGTATTTTACATCTAGTTTTTTGAATTTAATAAACATAATTATATGATTGAGAGAAAGTCTATATCTTAATGATTAAAAAGTCCGTGTTAATTAATTAGGCTTACATGGGAATTATTCTAATTGCCAAGTGCAAACTCTATAATATTCTTATATTATTTTTTTATTTATATTTTTAATTATTAACCATCAATCTATTTTAATTTTATTTATTTACTAGCCGTTCATATCACCCACTCACCAACCGAAATATGTTTGAGCTGCTATATAATTTTGATGAAAAGTCATATGTATATGCATAAATAACTCTTTAATTATTAACAGCTCAAGCTTCTAGTGAACTTGGTGAATAGTGTCCTAAATCTTATGATTGGTATCAGAGCAAGTCACGTCCTCTGGGGACTTAAGGAGACTCTGCAGTAAAGCCAAATTGGGTTGGATCACATGGCCCACTTGCCCACAACACACGTATCGTGGAACGTCATCCAGCTTGCCACATGTGCCCACAACATGCATATCGGGGAACGTCATTAAGCTTTCCATGTGATGTGACTAAACATGGTTTCTAAAGAAGGCAATGACCCACCTTCCAAGGCTTAAGATCTGGGAGGGGAATGAAATGAAAATTTTCAATTCCTAATGGTAATGTGACATGTACCGTCGATATCGATTTTATTTTATTTCATTATAATTTATCTTTTAGTAATTATGTACTCATTTATTTTAATTTTATTCGTTTTATAACTATCATTAATTTTATATTTCTCATTCTAATTCATCTCACTCCATCCAACCCAAGAGCCCATTGTAACGAATAAAAAAAGTAGATAAGTCAACTTGGATACAAAAGTCAAATAAATCATTTTGTATATCATTTCAATTGATTAATTTGTCTTAATCCTGGCAGCTGCATTTATGAATGCAAATGATTATTTGGCTAAGGAAAATTATATATATATTTGCTATTATTGTAAAAGACATTCTAGTAATGTTATTAGAATCGAACTGCTAGTGTTAAATCGGCTAAGCGTCGTGCGCCTATTCGATCTAGAGTTCAATCACTCAAACTGATTTTTTATTTAATAAAGTATAATTTAAAAAATCTAAATATACAGATCTTTTGTATAATATTTTACTAATTTAATTTATTTTATTATTTTATTAATAATATTAAAACTAAAAAATTATTATTAGCCAGAACATGGTTAGATTGGACCGGTCAATTACCGGCCGGTCCGGTCTGATTATAATGCACTGAACATAACTGAACATAAAGTGAACAGAAATAACGATAAAAAATTAAGATTGTTAATGCTGTTTCAGTGATTGGATGTCAACCAACAGTACTCTAACATCACTTGTAGTCCAACCGGTTGTACTTTCTGAGTCCGAAGCTCCACGTAGTTCATCCGTCTGGGAAAGTTCGCCGTGGATATCGTCCCCCTGCAATAAATTCCCATCTCTTGCGCTTCTGTCTTCTTTCCACAACCGCAGCAGCAGCGGCTGATCTTCCACTCATACAGTCCACTATTCAATCTTCATCCCGCTTTCGTCTGCCGCCGTCGCCGCTGCTTCTTCTTCCTCCGTCCGTCCGTTTTATCAATGGCTCCGTCGGTTTCTCCGCTGGCGAAATACAAACTGGTGTTCTTGGGCGATCAGTCCGTCGGCAAAACCAGCATCATCACTCGATTCATGTACGACAAGTTCGACAATACCTATCAGGTACGCGTGATTGCTGTAAACGAGATCCTTCGCTCAATTCGCCATTTTCACGAGTCTTATGAGCGAGATCGGTGGCTTACGTACTTATTCTGGAGATTTCGATGCGTCGATCTAAGGTTTTGTGCGGTGATTTACAGTTTCCGGGGCCTTTTTCTTCGTTTAGGATTTTAGAATGATCGGATCTGGATTTATGGTGGGGGTTTAGGTTTCAGCTTACTGGAATTTTGAAGAAGTTTTCTTTCAGAACGTAGTGTTCCCCAAATTTCTGTTTTTTTTTTTTTTTTTTTGCAGAAATTGAATGCTTTCATAACAACATGAAAATGCTGCGATTTTGCTGTACAACTCATTTTCAGTAATTGTCATTCACAGTTCTGTAACTATAAAGTAAATGCCATTAACACAGTGAATATCGTGGACAGTTTTGTGTTGACAGCATTGTACTAAGATGGCTAGCAACATGAATTTCATAAGCTGTGTTACGTTGGAAGCACTATGGAAAAAAATGAGTGAAAACGTAAATCTCATTGGGAGAGAGGCTTTTGGGCGAACTGGATAAAACTCAGGATGAGCGCCTGTTTAAAACTGTAGTTTAGTGGCTAAGCATGCCTGCATTATTTCTTTGGATTTTCATGAAATCCGTGATGCTCAATAAAAAATGTAGATGGCGTTGGGTTTGCTCATTTGATGGAAAATTTCATCCTGAAGTTGGCAACTGACATTGGTCTGTCTTAACTGTGCCATTGATCATGAGTTCACGAGTATATATTTGATAAAGTGGAAATAACCAAACTTCAATTAAATCTGTAAGTATTGGCGTTCTTATCAAGTGGCTATGTTCCAAGTTCAACTATGTTTTTAAGTTGACTTGAAAGAGATTCTGTCACAAGTCAATAGCTACATTTATGTAATAAGTACAACTATAAGAACTACTGAATGATGCAGTCTCAATTGGGTCGTGCAAGTAACTAATAATTGCAATTTTCTTATATGGTACATAAGAATTGCTTGAGGTAATTATATAGAATCACCCTGTAATTACTAATTACTATGGGCAAGTGCTACTAATGCATTGAGAGGGTTTAATGGACCAATGATCTATGCTGCATTTTGTTTTTCTTTTTTGTATTTTTCATTCTTTTGGCACTCAGTATCTTTCAGGTGCCATTATATTGCATTAGCTTACTCATTACTGCTGCCAGCCATTTGGCTGCCCACTGGAATTGGTTACTGTGTTTGCAGCTGGATGAGTTTACTGATATCAAACTTCTAATTGATTATTACTAGGCCTTTTTCTTTCCTGGGCTAAGGTGATGACTACTGCTATACCTGTAAAATGGGTGATTATTTAACCATGCTGCATGCTGGTTTGCTACATGCTGCCACCTTTTGTAATTATCTTCCTAGATTTTCACCTGAACTCATGCATTGTGAAAATTTGATGCTCAGGCTACGATTGGTATTGATTTTCTTTCAAAGACAATGTATCTTGAGGATCGTACTGTACGGCTGCAGCTATGGTAGGATTATGGTCTTCAAGAATTATTACTGTACCCCATCCATTATCTCTTGGCATATTTTCTACTGATGATGTTATCTAAGATTTAAATTCTCATCATAATTCCATGATTGAATATTTTCTATGTGCAAAGTTTCTGAATACTGTTGATTGTGTAGCAGTGTAAGTGAGAAATACGAGGGTGATTCTTGCTAGGTGAACACTAAGTGACAATTTGCAGATACTTCGTTTCGATGATTGGCCTATAATGCTTTTACCATTATTGCATGTTTCATTTCTCCATATTTTTTTTATCCTCAACCTTCTTTGTACTTGCATATTTTTTTTTTTGAGCTTTTTGCGCGCACACACACACAAATACACACGCCTCTCTACCAAAATTAGATTTGTATCAACGACTTTAAAATAATTGCATTCATATCAACGCTTTTTCAAACATATTGCAAAATACCAAAGCTGTCTTGCTCCATCCAAATAATGCCAAACAGCCATTTCAAGCTTTCCATGCCACTTTTTTTTTAATTCCCAAATTGTCTCCAAGAAATTTACCTCTCAGGACCGTCTGTTTGGGGATATCGGCTTTCTTTCAGCGATATACGTTAACTTCATTCACCGTCTTCTTCTCCCATCCAATCTTGGATGATGATGAAGCATCTCCTTTCTTTGCTAATGCTTTATGCACCATACGAGGACTTTCGAAATGATTTTTGGTGACAATGAACTCCACACTGAGTTTTGAAACTCAGGGATGGAGGGGGAAATTGTTAAGGTGTTGGGGGTGGGGGGATAGGGAAGAAGAAGATGGATTGAAAAAGCAACAGATGAAATGTGTGAAGTTGACCACGGAAGGGGGAATCAGAAGATGCCGAGCAGAGAAATGAGTCATGATCTGTGTAGGGTTTTTTAATTCCATGACTTCATGTGCTTAGTCAGTTAAGGTTTGCTGACAGAATGTAAATGTAACTTAGCTGACTAAGATACTTAGTTGGCTAAGGCATACTCTCAGTATATAACTTAGTCAATTAAGGTACAAAAGCATAGATTATCCATCCTATAATCAAAATTGCTTTGACAAAAGCATAGCTGTTTTATTTGACATTAGTGTGCCTATCTTTGCATTTGCTTTTAGTTTACTGTGTTACCTTCAGTTCCTGTAAACTAAATTGTTCTCTGATGTTTATGCCTGGAAAAAATTTGTAGTAAGATCACCAGTGAAACTAAAGCATAGATTATTAGTACCATAACATTCTGTGATATTCAGACGGGAGTCACGGGACTAATTTCATTTCCCATTATATTAGATCCCACAAGTTAAACGCTCAGTATATCTATTCCACAAAAAAAGTTGCCTTGTTACTGAAATGCATTGTCAAATAAGACCATTGAATCACTTTATGCACATTTTGTCAATCAACAAGTAACGGCATTCCACCAATGTCATTTTAAAATATATAAATATCCATCCCCTAAAAGTTAAAGGTGTAGCAAAACCATCCCACCAAAAATATATAGTTGGATGCATCTTTCAAAATACGTGTCATCAAAATCTATTGATCCTGCAGATCTATTTATTGCACACTATCAGTTACTAGTCAAGACCATCTGCTTAAATGTTGCTATCAACATTATCATTCGTCGTCAACTCTCCATGTCAACGAAATGCCAACTTCTTCCTCCTCGTTGGATGTGCAGAAGTACTTGCTGATTATACAGAATAAGACAAGGAACTCCAGTGATTAACAAACTTAATATACTTTGACAAGATATGCATGTTCTAAAAAAACATTGGAATTTTCACAATAGCATTGTGGGACCAGATAGCCACCTACAGAATAAAATGATCTCTACAAAAGCTTCCCCTAACATATGAAAGACTAACATCTGGGACTGTGGAAAATTACCTCTTGAACAAAATATGGCAGTGGAGGAGATGGCTAATAGCTTGCAAGCGGAGGCAGAAGGGTATGGTTTTGGTTATGCCACTAGAAGAGTATTCTTCGGGTGCTGCAGGATAGAGAGGGATGAGATAACAGCTGGACCAAATTCATTGACATCATAAGAGTGGAGAGGAATTTTGCACGAGATTAGGAAATGGGGGGATTAGTGCAATGGGATATTTTTGGGGATGGAGAAATAAAAAAAAGGTTGTCTGGTGTTATAGTGATGGAGCAATACTGCTTTGGTATTTTGTAATATGTTTGAAAAATAGTAGGTATGAATACAATTATTTTAGAGTCATTGGTATATATGCAATTATGGTGAAAAAACATAAGTATATATGCAAAAAATTCCTCTTTTTTTTTGTTTTTTGACAAAAGTCAACATGACTGCATAATTTGCACATGGGATGCAGGGTTTTTCTGGATTAAATAAAGAAGGTCCAAGTGAATATGATTTTGTTATACAATATTCAATTTGCTGGTCTTAAATGAAATGCACCGTGAATTTAATGAATTTGCTCAAGCATGCTTTTACTGGAGTTTCATGATTTTAATTTGTTCGAAGATGCTTTTGCTGGATGTTATCAATTTTAATTTGCTTGGACATCCTCTTGCTTGAGATTCTTGATTAGATGAATCATTGTGAAGGCAGAAGCGTGCTTTTCCTTGAGTTCTTGGTTAGAGGAATTGTCAGGAAGAAGGCCAGTTGTTGGAGATAAATGGACAGTGTTAGTGTATTAGGGACAGGTTGGACAATAAAGTGCTAAGGTGTTACTTTCTGCATGTAATTTCTGGCAGTGGACTGTTAAGTGAGATGATTTTTATTTGGATCTTGAAGATATAAAAATTATTTCATTTCTGCAATTATTCTTTTTTAGAATCTGTGGTGGAAAGAAGATGGAATCCAAGATTAACATGGGAATATAGGTTGTCCTGCATATGGAAAGAAATTGGTAGCAAATTTAGGAGAGAGGTCTTATTGGATAACGGGATGGAGTGGTGGTGAAATTTCATCATAACAGGCGGTGTGGACCCTCAAGACAGATAAGCAAGTCTCCTTTTGCTTTCTGAGGTCATTGCTGTCCAGTATGCTGGTAACCAACCTTCAGATGGTACATAATATCACAGTTTCCATGCCTTGGAAGAAATTTCATAGGTAGAATCTAAGGGATGTTGAGTGTGCTTGAACTTTTTTACTAATCACATGTGGATGGGTGGGTTCAGCTGTAAATGGTTTGGAGTGTTGAGGAGAGATTTACTGCTGGAGATTCATTGTACCATTTATAGGAATGCAGCAGTCCATGGATTGTTGCTTTCATTTGGCTGTTTTATAAAAGTAATCTCTATGGAAAAAGCAAACATGCCACTCAGGATTCTTGTGTGATTGCCCTATTGGATAGCAGTGAGGGAGCGATAAATACTAAATAGTTACTGACTCATTCCACCGTGGGACAGAAGAGCTGATTTGACTGTTTTCCTCACCTTATAACTGTTTCAGCAAGTTCCTAATTGCATTCCCATGGGCAAGGTGAAGGAAGTGGCTGCGAGCTGCTTTGGTGGATGCTAAACATTTCACTGATATGGGGAGTTGTCCATTTTGGGGCAAGGTGAGCTCCTCCAATGGCATTGTATTTGAAGCAAAGTGTGCTCTGATTGAATGGACCAGTTTGCAAATATTCAATGTGATCTTGGGTTTCAGAAAATTTCTGAGGTAGCTATGTAGGTTATATAGTCTTGCAGATTTGTTGTTACTGTTTGGGGTGGATTGCTTTTTTTGCAGCTATTGACATTTTTACATTCGCTTGGGGATGACAGCTTTACTTGCAACCAAAGAAGAAGAAGAAGAACCGATTAGCTTGTGTGTCACCCTGCATAGACAGGGATGATCTACAATGTAGACAATGGAGGTGCAATTAGATGTGAATCACCTGTAATTTCTAACAATTAGTTCTCAGATGTTTTATGGAAAAAAGTTGCAATTTACAATCACTGATTAGAATCTTGAGACTAGAAATATTAGCAGAATGGTTACAATGTTATAGTTTACTTGATAAAGTATTTAATATTATTAGTAATTTGTTTTTTGTAGAGTAATTGGGTACCATATTGACACTTTTATCAGGGACACAGCTGGACAAGAGAGATTCAGGAGCCTCATTCCTAGCTACATTCGAGACTCATCTGTTGCAGTCATTGTGTATGATGTTGCAAGTAGGTAGCTTTTGTTTTCTGTTTGAAGGGTTCCCATTTTTCCTATGATATGGTCATTCATTCATTCTTACAGTCGTTTTTAATATTTTAGAAGCTCCCTAAACTATGTTTGCATCTGAATTGAAGAGAAAAGGGATTTTTTCTTTTCCTATTTTTTCAACAAGGAGAGACCTTGACTTGATTGCAGAGAATTTTTTGTTGCCTTGTTGTTTCCAGAGCTTGTTTTGGTCTCTATTTTGACTTGTTTTTTTTCTTGGGGATTCTTGTTTTCTTTTGTAAGACTTCAGATTGCTTCTGATCTGGCAGGCCCAACCAGAACTAAATAAATTTATTGTAGACAAAAATGAAGGCTGTGGTCTTGTTGGCAGCTGGTCATGTCATTTACCATTGATAATCTAACAATGAGCTAGTGGGAGAAAACAGATGTGTGGTTGGTATGAAGCCCATTTACAAGTGCATGCTTGAGCTAAATTTTTTCTCTCTCTTCATCTTCTTTCCTCTCTTCTCTGTCTTCAAGGCAACAATTCAATCAAACTTTGAATTCTTGATATGCATTTATGATGTGGAAAATGATGGTCATTGCTAGTGGCTGAGCCTGGAGCTCTTTGTCTCACCCACCTAACTGCGGTGGGGGGAATAAAAAAATGCTGTCTGTGCTTGTGTTTAATATTATTCTTGGCATGAATTAGAATGTACACTTGAATTACTTCTTGGATGCTTGTGTTTGCTAGGGCTTTGTTGGAGGCCTTTGTTTCTGTTTTTGATATTGTTTCTATTCTTTTTTTTTTCTGAACAGCATGTCTTTTGTCTTTTTTTCTTTTCTTTTCTTTTCCCTTTTTCTTTGAACAGCATTTCTGTCTGTTGCCATGGTCAACTCTTCATAATGGTTGTCTGCAGAGATTGCCAACTTCACTTATTTGTGAAGAAACTGCATTGTACATTTTTCTCATGCTTGTTATTTTGTATTGCATACCACTTAATTATAGGCTTCCCATATTTCCCACATAAATCCACCGCTTGCAATGTTGATTGGATTTTCTACTCATCTGTAAGGATGTTTTCTTGACACCCTGGTTTTTTTGCTTGTCTGGTTAGGCCGTCAGTCTTTCCTAAACACTTCAAAGTGGATTGAGGAGGTTCGCACTGAGCGGGGCAGTGATGTCATAATTGTTCTTGTTGGGAACAAAACTGACCTAGTGGACAAAAGGTTAGTAGTATTTCTGGCTTGATGTTTCTTTCCTCTCCTTCTTTGATTTTCCATCTTCTTTTGCCAATGAGCCAAATCTTGCTAATAATCGCAAAAATCCTAGACTTTATGCATTTAAAAGCCTGCATTCTCAAATACAAATGTCATGATATCATTTCCCCTGGTGCCTGTTTCTCTTTCAAGTTTCTTCCTTTCTGCGAATTAAATATTCAGGAGTATGTTATTATCGTGCTGTTACCAAGTAGGTACCACAGAATTTATGTAGTTTCCCTACATGTTTCTACTGTTAAAGGTTTGCCATGTGGCTGCATAGTCTTTCAGCAGCTTTACTGATTTGGGCTTCATTGCACTGTGTATTGACTGTTCGCTGGTATGACTTTTCTAGATGGGAATCCTGATGGTTTGTGTAATCATGGATGTCATCATCATTGAAAGTTGTTTCCACCTATATGGATCTTGTTGTGCCATCCCTGACGATCTTGGGTTATGTCCTCAGAAATCCAAGGCAATTTAATATCTTGCTGGCTTTCCTCTAGTTCTCTTATAGTCTTCTATTTTGATAAATCCATTCATTCAAACCAGCAGTTTCCAGTTTCTATTCAACTTGACCGAACCATCTAAGTCTATTTTCCCTCATTTTATTACCGATTGACTCTATCTTTAGGTTATCTTGTATTACTTCTTTTCTAATTTTATTTATATGCGCTTTCCCATCTCTTAATAGATGCCAAATGCCATAACTTTCCATTTATGCACTGTTCTATTAGATATGAGATATGGCCAAGCCATCTAAATTGCTTCTCTTACTACCTACATTTGCTTCTACGTAACCTCAAAGACATGCATTTCTTGCATTATCAATCCTTACCTTGCTGTTCATTTCAGCTGTGCACGTGCTAGAAAATGCTTGCATGCAATGCTCGTTTCAGCTATGCAAAGCTATTCTCCTTTCAAGATTGTCTGCAACAACCCGGGCTCTAGTCGAGGTATTGTCCGCTTTGGCCCCTAGGGCATCCTTACAAGGAACCTCCCCATCGAGCCGCACGGTTTTGTCCCACAAAAGGGGCCTCAACCAATTATCATGAGCCCCTACATATAAGCCAGGGCTTCCCCTCTCAC
>JAYJMB010011690.1:1662-45850 GCA_036873735.1 Pouteria campechiana
ATTATAATAAAAAGATTTATATATTTAGATTAATATTTATAATTTAGACTTTTCAAAATCATACTATATTATTTTTTAATCTTTTTTAAAAAAAGGTTTATCCAGTTGAACTAGCTGGCTTAATCCATGAGACCGTGAACCAAATGCTAGACCGTTCAAACCATCGATCCGGTCTAATAATACTAGTTTGCACTATAATGGAAACAAGCTCATAATGAAATACTATAGGAATCTGATTTTTGATTTGAGGATTCTATACCATGTAATGTAGTAAAATTAGGGTTGCCACAGTGAAACTATGATATCATTGAATTAATGGATAAAATAAATTTGGATGAATAAAAAGTAATATTTACTTCATATTCAGCAAGCTTTTAAACCTTAAGGTGAAGACATTTATTACCTATGAGGATGGCCAATTCGCCAACATAGCACGTGTGAAATTCCAATCACCGGAGTGTCCATTGCCGAGTGAGAGTGCTTAGAAAGGGGCATTCCCACACGTGTGGCCGACGATATGGACGTACAGCGTGGAAAATCCCCAGCAAAGCAGGCCAGCCTTGACTCACAGGGCATTTGAAGGGTTGTGCTTGTAAGCTTGCGATTTCACTTGGTTCCTCCAATGCTGCTTCGCTTCCTCGAGAGCACTGGCGTCGATGGTGTTAGATGGATACGCGTGCAGGATCCGCACCGTTGGTGGGGATATTCTTACCTTATAAATTCATAACGCCCCAAGTCAGTCTATCAAGGCCATCATGTGGGCTAATCCGACTCGATAAACATAAACCAGCTGAGATGGGTCCCACCGAAAGCTATTCATGTCATCCAATCCATACAAAAGCTTCACATCATGGAAAATAAAACGACCCAAAAATACGGCTGTCCAATAATCATTTCCCCCACATGACATACGATGAGGGATAATCACCTTGGCCTACTACTAGACCGTTGGATCAAAGCTATTTTTGCGCAAGCACATTTTCAATGTTGTAGAAAGATGTTAGACTGATTGGATACCACAAGAAATCCTCCAATATGGATCGACGGTCTGATATCTCCCGCATGTGCGAACATGCCTCCCGCGTGCGAGTGGGTAATCTAGCGAATGTCCGCTTTTCGCTCCCACGTCGATCTCGGAATTGGGAACCAGCGCTGGGCAAAAGCGTCCAAGAAACAAGTCCAAGAGAGACAAAACACCGCCACATGGCGTGGCAAGCCCTTGTGCCTACTCGCGCGAGTAGAAACTCGTGTGGTCGCAGCACGTGCTGATGAAATCCAGACCTTTCATTGGAGCACCTCCGCCTCGAAGATCGGGTATACATCGCTATCCGGTGGGCCACAGTTGCATCTTCCCCATTACACTCTCTCGTAGAATTATTCGCACCAAAATATCTACAAGCTCTACACATGCTTATTAAAATCACAAGTGAGAGATCCGATCCATCTATCTGCTTGGAAATCATTGTAGAATCGATAGTCTCAAAAAATGACTTTTCTCTGCGGTTCATTTTTCAAGGTGGGTCCCATCTGGGAGTGAAAGATATTTATTCGCACGTGCGAATATTGTCAAGTGCCTGCGGGTAGAATCATAAGGTGTAGAATTAAGGTATAAGAACAGGCTGTAGACCACAAAGGGCATCAATTTGCACGACAATCTAGTATGTAAGCGGGACATCGGGGAACGTGTATGGAGCAGGGACGGCTCCCGTGTATCAATGGTCTACCCCCAAAAACATGCAGGAGTCAGATGTCAACCGTCAACCTCAAGGCCGATTATCCAATTGGTACTGTGTTGAACTTGAACATCTTTCATTGGGTGGAGGGCGGCGGTTGCACTTTTCACAGCCAAGTTCCAAACCCCACCAGGACAAGGGTTGTGGGCCCCATATCTTTTGAAGGTCGTCCTCTGGCTCTTGTTTGGGTTTGGCAGGATCTTCTGATTTGAAGTTTTTCAAGTGGAACAAAAATCATTGGATTCTCATTTCCGCAAAACCAACTGTAGCTCGCCCCAATACGCTAACTTCTTCACCTCCATCACTCGCACCATTGATCAGAGCCGTCAATTAACTTGGAAACATATATGAAATTCGCCTGTGGGAAAATTCACTGGCACCCATTTTTCCCATTATTTGATCAGTGGGGCAGTTTTATGTTAGAGGAGTGTGTGCTATGGTTATGAATAGTCCTGCGGAGCTTTGCATTATAATGGAGACAGAGGGCATGGTCGCAGACAAAGAGGTAACAACGGCTACTCGCAGGTCATCGCCAGCGAGAAACTCATAGAAACACCTAAAGCTTCGAAAATAAACAGTTGAAAAAATCTCTCTGCAGGTAGATCTTTTTCACACGTGTCAAATCTCGACCGTCCAGCTGGACTAGCTGCAGTTTACGGATGACGACGAACGGTTACCATGATGAGAAGACATCCTAGCCATCTATTTTCCGCATGCCTTGTAAAAGTATACAGAGTAGGTTGAGATCTACCCGTTCATTTTAACCTGGTATTCATATGTTAATATGCCCAACTGCGATTAGTTATAACAATACTTGCAGCGTGTTTTAGCAAGAAATTTAAATTTTATTATTAACTATTTCTATTAGCAATTAATTCCTATTTTCGTTGCTAAAATTTCATTTTTTATAGCAAAATCTTTTATTGCTAACTTTCAGTATTAGAAGCTAGATATATTGTAATGCCTTTTAACGATTTTTTTTTTTTATGATGGACGTATATATGTGCAACATTTTTTTCTTAAATTTTTTATAACAAATTTGTAATAAAATGTTATATTTCAACATAATTAAAATAAGGGGGAAAAAAATCTATGTAGGGGATGGGCACTTAAAATTCTTGGTAACCTAACCTCCTCACTTGTGGCATTGATGTTTAACTACCCCAGCCAATCCAAACATTTAGACCCCATTCTAAGCGAGGCACATCTATAAAATTATAGTTAGAAAGTATTGTATTTATGAAATATTTGCAAATAAATTGATGGTAAAAGTACCATAGTTGGTGGTAGAAACCAAATGTAAGTTCATCAATGCTAGAAAGTAAAAGCCAAAAGGAAATTTATTTTGGAGATATATTATCAATAAAAAATTCATAATGGCATACACGATTTTATAAAACCCATCAATTCAAGTATATTGCAGGAGGCAACCACTCTTATTGGTTTAAGAATTTTATGTTTGATACTTTCTATAACTTGGGCATCATGAGAACTTCGTAATATGCTTTTTTTTAAATTTTTTTTTTCTATCTATACATGAGTTGGTTGAGAGATGGGTTTGGTTGAGTAGTGTATCCCATCCAAGAAATGGAATATTAAATCATGAAAGTCACTCACATTATATATTAGTTCAATCCTAGTATATAAGATGTTTTAATTATGATTTATTCTTTGATAAGAAAATCATTCAAAATCATATGTCATGGGCCTAATTAATGAGGCGACATGATGAGATCTAGTCAATGGACCCACATGAAGTATAATAAGTAGTTAACAAGTCAAAATTGAATCCCTACGCATGACCATCCAATAGGCTATTCAAGGCTTGATTTGATGAATGGAAATGCTTGGATTTGCATGGATTGCTTGAAAAGTCCTTTTTTTTTATTTAATATGTACTTTTCATAATAATAATAACTTTTGAATTATTACTTATGTATTTTAAATTTATTCATTTTATATCATGTTATATATAATAGAAATGATCTGTATCATGTTATAAATGTTAGGTAAACAGTTCACACCAAATGCCCAGCTTTTTATAAATGGTGCAGACCTCATCCACACGTGTGAGTTTTCTTGGGAAGTTGGAAAGATGGATTAAAATATTCCACCTTAGAAAAGTGCAATTACAATAAGACTTCGAGCAGCATATCGAGATAGTTTTGCCTTTGTCGCCATTTGCACTCATCATGGGGTCCAGAGAGGCTCAGATGGTATGATGATCTAAAACCCTCCATGCATATCTTCTTGCTAAAAGCAGGAAGAAGAAGTCAAGAAGAAGAAGGAGAAGACATCGTTTTGCAGACTAACTTTGCTTTATTTGACGGTAGCCCCATGTAAATGATTTTTAAATACATGTACACGCGGAGGCAGGCAGAAAAATCCAAAAATCTTATCAATAAGTGGGCCAAGCGGGGAAAATCATCACTGCAACAGCTACCTAAACGATTAGCCTATCTTTTGTGGGGCTCAGCTCAGATTATCCCAACAATCCTAGAAGCTGACTTGGTCTTTGCTAGGGACATCTACTTCTACATTTTTTTCTAATCATCCATTTTTGTTGCTCTAAAGCTCCCTCCAATGCTTTCCTTCTTCATGTTAATCCTTGTGCTTAACTGAAGATAAATAAAAGTCACACAGCAGAATTCATGCAGCTGAACCCATTTAGCTAACTGTGATAATGGCAATGATTTGAGGTGAGATAATATGAATGAGGTAATTCAAAATGGCATGCAATCTGCTTATAATTGCTATAACATCTTCAACATTATAAACATATCATTTATTAACTAATCAACACCTTCGTCTCAAAAAGCACTACTAATCTCACGGCAGCCCAATGGTTTACGCCATGGGTGTTTGGATAGTTGGAAATGGAGATGTAGATAGAGCTAGCAATATAAAAAAAACGTTAGCGATAAGATGAATAAAATTAGAATAAATAAAAAATGTTAGAAATATAATACTATTGATGAATTAATTATTAATTAAACTATTACAATAGATACATGTCACATCTATTTATTAATTTTAGTGATTTATTATCATTGTTATCCCTTGCTAGGTGAAGGGATTAGCTTGAATAACCAAAGATAAAGCATTTAAGGGTCATTCTTTACACCGAACTGTAAATCCGCAAGCAATCACATTGCAAGATCTCAACTGATATGCACAAAATAACAAAAACAAAACAGAAAGTTAAAAAAAATCATACGTATATACGGAAGAAGAGGCGGGGCCAACAGAACATAACAAAAGCTTATGTGTAGGTTTTATGGCCGTCGACTACCCACCTAATAGGTACTAGGTAGGGTTTCTTTGGACGTTGATGGTGCAAGTCAGCTGCATGACCTGACAAACCAACCTGGGGAAAACCTACGTGCATAGACCTTTGAGATAGAGCACCACCTTCTTCGTAACAAATAGCAAACTCACCTTGTTACAACTCCTACTTCCTATTTATTTTATTCTGCTATAATTATGTAAATAAGGTGCAAGCATCAGTAGCAGCTACAGAGGCTTGGAACTTCTTCCTTGGCCCCATCTCTTCTTTCCCTCGATGCGCTCTCTCTCTCTCTCTCTCTCTCTCTCTCTCTCTCTAGACAGAATCCTCTCCACTCTTCTGTTTCCCTCCTTCAATACAAATAATCTTTTCTTCACCTCCTTCAACACAAATCTCTCTCTCTCTCTCTCTCTCTCTCTCTCTCTCTCTCTCTACCCAGAATCCTGCTCACTCTTCTCCCGTCTTCCTTCAATACAAATTATCTTCTCTTGCGCTCCTTCGATACAAATAATCTCTCTCTCTCTCTCTCTCTCTCTAAATTCTGAAACATGGGTCTGCTAGAATTCCAGCACCATGCCCAGAAGAAACCTCCCACGGCACAACGACACTCCCCCAGCTGGTCAACCACCACAACCACGACGTTCTTCATCAACGACCACGAAGACATCCTCCTCGAAGTCATGAAACGCCTCGACCATCGCTCCCTCGCCGTCTCCTCCTGCGTCTGTCGCCTCTGGCGTTCCCTCACCCTCCTCGATTCCCTGTGGGAGAACCTCGTCGTCCCTCGCCACCTCTCCCTCCATCCCGACTCGCTCCGGCCCGTCGTCCTGGCCATGGGCGGCTACAGAAAGCTCTTCTCCGTCTGCGTCCGGCCCCTCCTAGATCGCCTATCCCGTTCCGGCCGCGGCGTCTGGACGGGGGACGAAATCCGCCTCTCGCTCTCCCTGTTCTCCATCGACTGCTACGAGCGGCTCGGGGCTCGAGCCGGCTCGTCTTCTTCTTCGTCGTCGTCCCTCAGCTTTCTCTGCGAGCCCGTGAACGTCTGAGATTTTCTGTCGCCGTCCTCAACTCCTCCTCCTCGAGCTTTGGATTCCTCCGCGTTTTTTCTGCCTTCCTCGTCGCATGCATTGGGGCGAGGTGGCGTACGGAAACAGTTGCGCGGCCGCGGCCTTTGACAGTTGGCTCTGCTGCGGTGCGCACGTGACGACACGCTGTCTTCTTGGGGGTGGGGACCACCGTTGGAGATTTGCTGCTGCTGGCCTTGGAGGGCGACGGGCAACCCTGCCTGGCATGACGGACGGCCCCGATCTCTCACTCGTGACGAATTGCCAGCAACGTGCGCTGGTTCCTATCACTGGGGAATCGTAACGGCGTTGAATTCTTTAGTTTGTTCCAGCTCATCAAACTTTTCATCTGAATCCGTCTGTCGATAATTCGTGTGTTAAACCAACGCACATTGTTTTGTGTCGGATACCCGTAACTCGGATAAATGGATGACTATTATTTATTGTTTTTTTTTTTTTTTCTCCTAAAGTTTTTCAAAGTGGAAGTTTTTACGTACCACCCACCACATGCATGGTCAGTGAAAGTACAGCCATTGCAACGTGAAGATAAGCGGCATCGCAGGACACGATTCACAGGCTGGCTGGGTTGGTCATCCAAAGCCACTGGCCTCTCTCGATACGCAGACTAACAGTGGGACAATCTTTGCCGTGTCATACTTCACAGTCTTGTTGTGATTGGTTCCAGCAAACACGGCTGCTGATTCCTCTCTACGCATATCCCCGTACTGACTGATGATTATACCAGACCAAGCAGGCGTTGCAACGGAACAATCAATCATCTAGCTACTGGGGGCGTTCCGAGGAAAAGCAACGCATGATCACTATGATGGCTAACTGACAATAGACCGCTTCAGCTGATGGCATCATGGGTCAATCTGCCTACAGGACTCCAAGAAATATTATCAAATTCCCTTGCTGGATTGATTTTTAGAAAGACACTTGATGATAACAACCCTAAAACCATGGCACCTTGTTTCGACCAGATGGTCCAGCAATGATGCATCGCTAGATTCTTCCGTTGGCCTCAAAAACTAGCTAAATGGGAAGCGGGTGTTAAAAAAAAGGGGGAGTTTTCCGCAAGGAAGTTGGGTTTAAGCAAATTCACACACTTAATCGAGGCGCAATGTATATCATTTCCATTAGCAGGTGGGCCACTAGCAGTGCTCTTCCAACGGACAGAAGCAGATGATAAACAATTGGAACTTCAGCACCTCTATGCACAAATTCTAAAACCCGATAATGCTGACAGATGGGAAACACACATCACATGTTCATATAAATAAATACCAGATGCCGTTCTGTAGCAGACAAGCAAAAAATGATAAGCCAAACTAAAAGAAACAGCTTGGTCTAGATTGTGGAAGATACCACTTATTTATTCCCCCTCTTTGATTTTGTTTCTCAAGTGTAACTAAAACAGACCTAATTCATAATCATCATCTCTCTATCCTCTCGTGATCTAGCATATCCGGTGACTAAGTCAAGGCAGGTAAGTTTTGAATCTGGCTGTGGTTTCACAGGAGAATTGCTTTCCCATCATATAGCTGGGCCTCAGGCCATCCCGCCACTTGTAGCCGTTCTGATTATCTGAAACAGGGCTGTCAGAAAAGGAAGCAAAAAGATGCTAATTAGTCTGACATCCTTATTGTTTTATGTAATGTCTGTCGATTATAGATCTAGTACCAACAACTTGCCATCTTGGCAAAAGCAATTTCATACTAAATTTGGAAATATGCAAGAAAAAAGAAATCAGATGGAAGCACACAAATTTCAAAACAAAAATACTACCTCTTGATCAGCCATTTGGCTGCAATGCCACAAATTTTGGGACATGGAGAGACATGTTCTACTTACAGACTTGATTTTCCTTCATAAAAACAAAATCCAATCAAGGGCCAAATTGTCTAATTGTTCACAAAGTGCAACCTTATACATGTCAGAGGATTGAGCATAAGTGCATAATGCGGCCGCCCATGTTTCTGATGTGTTCCAAATAATGTTTCCCTAAACTTGAACATCCACCAAACCCAACATCATGTCAAACTGATTGCTCGTTTGGACAAGAAAATAAATCACAGGCAACAGAACAAATCATATGTTATTATGATTCCATGTTGAGTTCAAATTAACTAGCAATCTGGACAAGAAAATAAATCATACGTTGTTATGATTCCTTGTATGATCCCTTCCATGCACAATTAAATGAATTTATATGTAAAATGACTGCTATAGTGTCCTGTCAAGAAGAATTCCCATTAAATTGTTAGCCATCCGTTTCATGGGCACCACATGCAAAAACAAGCATTGCAAAATCATCCCATCACTGATGCATTGATGAAACTCTCAACTGCCTTTTTAACTATAAAAATTTCGGTTTTGACTAATGACAAACTATGAAAGTGTTGATAACGAAAATAAATCATTGGTGAAAGCTCGCAACAACCTTGACAACTTGTAGCCTCCAACCATGCCATCAACTCAGTTTTCATAGTCAATACAAGAGTGATGGACAGACCACTTCAAGAATTTTCCCATCAAGCACTAACACTTAACCCAACTCATGTGAATTTCCTGATACCAGGACATTTCATGAATTCTGAGAATCAATAAATAAGATATGACTCCTCAAATGTGATGCTTCCCAACATCACTTTGGCATCCCACCAACATCTTGACTTCCAAGCTAATGTCTTATTGTGCATACATTCTTATAAATAGGCATAAAGAACAACTAGAAAGAAAAAATATTAATGTGCATTACAAGAAAGTAAACAAACTTATCACCACTGAACTTTAGGCATATAAAATGCTTTATGATGTCTTCCATCAAATCCAAACTAAGCAATACGATGCTTGCAAAAATCATAAACATGTTTTAAAAAAATGAAGAAATGATCTCAGCCTTTTGTGCGCTATAAAATCCACCTTGCACTTCTACTCTTCCCACACAGATAGACATGAGTGAGGCAAGCAACGGAAGAATAGTGGAAGTAGCTTAATTTAATCTGATGATTTATAAATGTATGCATTATGATTTGGTCACTTGTGAGTGTTGGGGTTGTGCCCATTTTGCCTACTTATGCATGATCACTACACCCACTGCCAATCTCTAGGATCTCCTTGACTGTCCAAGATACACCAGTAAATGTTCGGGAGTTAATAATTTACCACCACAATCTATGATTTTCTTCATAATCTTCCTTCTCTTTCCCTTCTTGTGTGTGTATGTGTTGGGATTGGGGGGACATTTTGCCTTCTCATGCATGAAGGCTCACCCACTGCTAATCTCTAGGATCTCTTTGACTGTCCAAGTTACACCAGCAAATTGCACTCATTTGCCTCAAAACTCGGGTCATATTCAGGTTTTAACAATAAGAACAGTGACCACCTAGCATAAAAAATGCAGTTATAAAACATTTCCCTCAGCAATGTAATCACTAATCGATAAAATGATCAGATCATAGATCTGCAATTAATACAATCATGCAAAGTACCCTACATAGCTTCAAGAACAGGTAAGTAATTCAATATTTATACGATTGCATATGCTAATCTCAGAAAGAGAAGCATATGCTACCAAATGTTGAAATATCAAATGGAATAAGTGGTTCCATAATAAACCCTGCTTGTACAACAAAGAAAAGGAAGGACAAGGGAATTCGCAATCATCAGCAACAAAATTGTCCACATGATAAGATATGCTCTTTCTTTCAGTTAAATATATGATCATTTAAACTCATATTTTATGGTTTTCAGAAACATAAAGAATAAATCTGGATTATGTTACCACAGCAAACTCCAGATAAATACTAGATAAGGAGTCAAACAAGGGAAAGGGCATACATGATCCGATGACCACAAAGACAAAGAATCCAAGCACGATTGGGCCCACAGGGTAGTCATTTCCTTTCTTCGTTGTTGTTTCAGGAACAGATCCCCTCTTTGTTATATTTTTCTGAAACTTTGCAATTTTTCTGTCTGCAAAGCGCCTTGAAGTCGTCTGTCGGTCAAGAAACAACATAATTTATACATCACTTTCAGCGAGAAGGATGGCATCAGTAAAAGAAATATAACTTATCATAAAGACCCAAAATCAAATACACAATAATCAAAACAATATCCTAAGGATATGAGAGATGCATGAAGTTGACGGTATGTGTAGCAACAATGTATACAGTTAAATCATTACAGCCAGGCTTCTGACACATGCCTCAGAAAGGGGATGAATGACAGATACCTACTTTCCCACATGATTCACAAGTGAAATAAGAACGGCAACGCTAACACTTAATGCTGGTATTTGATACACCTTAACCTCCATTATACAATATACCTAAACTCATTTTTAAATTCTGTACCTTCTCATCCAATTAATTAACTATTGCTTTAAATTACAGCAGGCATTGATAGATTGCCAATGAATTTGCCATAAATATGCATCAAACAGGATCTGCATGCAAAACTGTCAATGCATGGGCACGTGCACAAAAACATCCACTTATGCATGTACATTTATGGATTGTAAGAAATGCATTGAAAAATGGAACTGTACAGTTAGCAAAAACCATTCATTGCAGAATATTCTATAATAAATGCAACAGATCCCCCATAGAGGGAAAAGATCCACTGTGAATTTCCTAAACAAGGGTGAAAAAATGTATCCTTCATTTTAAAACATAATAAATATGCTTTCAGGAATAGATGTTAGGCAAATTTAAATGGAAAACCTTTGAAAATAATAGCTAAATCTTCTTGTTTCCTTCTAATTTTCTGCTGAAAATTGCTCCATCATCCCCCACTACCATCCCACTCCAATTAATAGGGTGCTTGGCTATGCTTGACCATTCTCTTGTTCTATTGAAGTCATTGATTAGCTGCAGATGTTTAACTTTCTGGACAAATGGCTATGTCCTGAAACATGCGATCAGTCTAACATTTAAACACTCAAAATTAGAAGTCTGCATGTTTTATGCGAGGAATTGCAGGTGAACTGTCACAGCAAATCACCAAGTGCATACACCATCTGCTCCCCAAACTGTTATAAGTTCAATCAGGAACTGCAATAGATGAGTTGGCTTATTCCAAGCATTAACACCAGGAGCAGCTTGATCCGCATCAAAATTGTAAAAGAAACACGCGATGCAAGAATGTTCTTGTAATATACATTAAAATGTTTACAGTTGGCTGAGGATTTTTGAAGGATGGTTAGCTCCCCCATATACATGGTGAACCTTCTCAATGATCTCAGAGCTAAGCTTATCCCATGCATGAACACCAGGTGCAGCCCAATCCACATCAAAATGCAAGAGAAACAAGAGGGACGCAAGAATGTTCTTGTACTGAACATATTAAAGGCTTAAGATTCTCTTAGGATTTTTTTTTACCCAGATATCTTGTGAACCTTTTTAACATCCCATCAATAGCAGGGACGACTAACGCACTCATTGTTGAACAAAAGGAATCTTTTGGAGAACTCCAAGGACATAAATGCTGCTATGAAAAATCCATTAAAGAAAGAGGAAAATTTCTAAAGATCTTTACATAACTAAAAGGCGTTGCCTGGCATGACTGTAAGGTTCACTGCTGATGTTATTGATGGCACCAGTTTGAGTCATAGAAATAGCCAATCTAGGAAAAGTTATACATCTCACAAGAATTCTCTACAAGCTATGTCAATGACTCTTATCACTTAAAAACCTCTCTCTCTCTCTCTCCATTTTTAATACATTTTTGAATAAAAAGTTTGTGATAAAGCATTGCTGGCCTGCAAAATCCAATAATTCCTTTGGCATGATACTTAAAACCAGGAGAGTACATCAGTCAACAACTCCCAAATCTCAATCCCAAAAGGGGAATAAATCAACCTGTACAAGACAAGTTTTCCTTCTAGCAGTGATTCTGTGATCACAGCCTCCTACTTATTCCTTTTCTACATTCAGAATCAAAAGCAAAAAGAATTAAAGAATATCACCCGCAGACCTGCCAAGTGGGCTGATAAGATTTTTTTAACTTCTGGACAACTCAAAATTTGTTAGTCAATATAGGTATATGAAAGCTACGGTTTCATGTATAAGCACTTTTCAAATTTAAACACAACTGCATAAATGTTAGTTGAAATAAGTTAGTGGAGATCAATATGGGAGTCACATAGTTTCAGAAAAGTTGCGCAAAAATTTCATTCATGCTATACTTGATTTGTTACTATAAACCTCGAGTAATAATTGTACAACTAGAAATTAAAAAAGGAGATATAATTTCAGAGATGAAAACCAAAAAATATAATATCATGGGGCAAAGAGATCAAAGTAACTATCAAAGCTATAAACCTGCAAAGTCAAAGAAGAAAGCAGAGAGAAATATGATATCCTACAAATGTTGTGAACACAGAAACACATCGTTTCCCAAGCATACAAAATCAAAATTTTCATCAAAAGGTCAGCACAAGATAAGAAGTCTGAATCAGATAATTTCTGCCGAAAGAAGACCTTTACAAAACAAAAGAAAAAGAAGGCACGTCTACAACCCCTAGAACTTCGATCAAATATACGAATGCATCCGTAAAAGTTAAATCAGGCCGTAATTAAAAAAAGAAAATAGAAAAAGGTCCACCAAATGGGCTTCCCAGGGAAAATGATCGTTTCAAAATCATTGCTGTAATTTCCAGCATCTAATTGCATAAAGAACCAAAAAAATCTAATCAAGCTATAATTCACCAAAAGCAGGAAAAAAAAGCATTTGATATAAACTACTTGAAAAAAAAGATACGATTTTCCAAGGTAGATCATTAATGCCAACCTGTATCAAGCTTATGAAGCCAGCGGTGGAGAGAATCTAATCCCCCAATTGCCAGAGAAAGAAAATCATTCTAAAGTCAGCATTCGAACCCTAATCCCACGAAAGCAGTAGATAGATCCCAAACATGAAAATTCAAACAACATTTCACAAGAAGAAAACTCCAACAAAAATCCCCTAAATTACCCGCGGAGGAAGCTTAGAACAAGCTAAAACCAGCTATAATGAGGAAATAAGAGATCGATCCATCAGAACTCAACAACAAAAACCATCCAAATTTTCAATGCCGAGCGTTCAAAGAATTAAAAGATAATGCAACAAAAACGAAAAACCACAAAGATCAAGAATCGACTGGATCATGTGAAAAATCCATATAAAGATTGGAAGTGCACGAATCGAAACGGAGATCTAGAGTTTTGCAAGCGAGGAAGAAGAGAATTCTTACCATCTTCTGGTGAGAGGGGGAGGGGGTGAGAGAAATCTGTTGAAGAGGTCCACCGGCAGCAGGAAAGGCCCAGACTATTCCGGATTTACGCCTCCTCTTATTTATAGAACGCGTTAAGCAACAGACGTTTGTTACTCGGGAGGCCACTCCACACTCGTTCGGTCGGACGGTCAGCTCGTCAAAGGAAATAAACCGCCTCAATGGGGCAACTTGGGTTAAGTTCACCCACCACCACCCACTCATTTCAATTTTTCTCAGGATTAAGTTGATTTTTTTTTTATTTGGATTGAATATTTGGGATGAACTCCGCTTTATTGCCGACAAAAAGAAGGTTATTAAGAGCATGTTAAGTGGATAAATATCATCTCAATTTATTATTTATTACCCTCGTATGCCGTGTCAATGAAAGCGGGCTAAGTTGTTTGGACTTAGGATTTTGTGGGTCCATCCAAAAATATATTTTACATTTTAATATTATGATATCTCACGTTGGCCTGGTGAGGGAAAGTCCTGAAAATCTCTTGAGGCGCTTTTTATTAGATTGTACGGGCATCAATCACAATCACACAAAGGCAAAGCTGTGGAGACTCACAGCCTAAAACGCATAATACTTCAAAAATGTGGCGGGCTATTACAAATATAGTTTTGTATAATGCCAGGTATAATATATACATACGAGCAGAAATAAATATATGCTTATATTCTTAATATTTGTATTAATTTTTCTGGCGGTGGCTCACGAAAGTCAAAATTGAATTGCAAAATATTCTTAAGTCGTTAGGAAGTGCGGTCTGGGGTGCATGCAATCGTAGTTGGATGCAAAGGTTGCATTGGAAATCCTTGGAAAGCGAATAAACAAAAAGAATACGTGGCTTATCTGGGGGATGGATTTGGCTAGCGACGTTGGCTCTACGCACCCGATGCACGGCGGCGTTACGGTGCAGTGGGATGGATGTACGCCGCTGAGGTTGAAATCTATTTGGATGGTAAGAAAGAACTAGTCAACGATCAACCAAAAGACAGGCAGAGAGGCTGGTGACGGTTTAATTTAATTAAATTGGGCAGGGGCCCACACGTTTTGAAGAGAGCGAAGTCATGAGTATGGTGTGCCGTTGTCCTGCAGAGCATCAGATTGCACCGCAGCGGTAGTCAGGGAAAGAAGTGCACGCCCACCGTTGCTTGTCACGCGACTCACGCCACCGATTCTGCGGCCGCTCAATTGCTGGTGCCGGCAGCATTAGTTATCCGGCATAAGACGATTAGAGCGATTTACGGAGGAGCTGGTTAACTCATTAACAAAATATTAATGTGGCAAAAGTTTTTTGTTTTTTTATTTGCATGCAGGATATTTTCCATTTTTTTATTTTATCATAGAAAAATAGACAGCTAAAATTTGGGCAACAAGTGTTTCAATACTTCCTACTCTATTATTTTTTTAATTATTTTTTAAAAAATTATTTGTAATCATGTAAAAAACTTACTTATTTTATTTATATTCGCTTCATTTCTAATCATTACCCCTATTAAATCATACCATTTTCCTCACTTTTTCCCTACTTCTCATATTTCTTTTTTTCCCCACCTATTTTCCTCATTCCCAAACACACCCTAAAGCCTATTTTTATATTAAGAAAATGAGAAAAAAAATCATTTTTCCCTTTTCACTCATTTTTAATTAGTTATAATATAAAATAAAATCGTAGCTGAAATCAAAATGTAAAGTTGGATGACTGTAAAATAATAAAAAATAAAAATAAAAATAAAATAATACAAGATAATTTAAGGAAATGAGAAAAGATGTGGAAAAGTCAAAGGAAAAAAAAACTATGAAAGTAAAGGAAAAGCAAGAAAATGATGTGATATAATATGATAGAGGATAATAATAAAAATTAAAATAAAGATAAAATAAAAATATGTTTTATGTAGAAGAAGATTGATAATGCTTGAAAATATGAGACACGACGAAGAAAAATTGTTAGGGGGCCAAAAACTTTTCCTCTCTCTCCAACAAAAAATAAAAGCATTGAATGTTCAGACTTCGGAGATATTCATGCTAAAGAATGAATTTCTTGAAACCAAAAAGAATGCCAAAAAGATCACGTTTAGAAGTAATTTAAAGATAATCATTTATCCCATAAAACTTCCTACTTCACCTTGACTCACTTGATTTTCAATCTTATCTTCTTTCCTGTAAGATTTTTTTCGCTATTTATTTCCTAATCTTCGCATTCCACTTTGATCTACTTTTTTTAATCAGTTGGGAGTCCACAACATTTTAAACCACTCGCTGCGCAACATGCCATCTTGAACAACCTCGCAACAGGAATGGCTGCTACGACAAATGGGGGTGCAGTTGTAAGCATCCCCTACATCAAAAAACCTGCAGCATGACTCAAGAAACACAAGATTTTCATGCACCTCTCACCATATATTCTGGTGCAAGAATCCCAGGCTAATAACATAAGAAAGCATTCAACAATTTGCAGTTGTATAAACTCAGAAACAAACCAGCTCCGTATGCGCCAGTCTAAATAAAGAACTATTCAGAGGTTAGACTTGATCTCAACATCATAAAAAATAAATAGAACTTTGGAATCATTATTCATCTTCAAGTACAAAGTAGACCCAGGCCTCCGATGAATGCATTTTAAACTGAAAATCTGCAGGATTCCATCGGTTATAACAATAAGAAAGTGGGCCACAAAATGATCTTGGGATGCAAAGAATATACATCGGTAATGTATATACATGTGAAGCAAGTACAGGGTATGAATGCGTTTAACAACACAAGCAAGCCCAATTTAGCATGCGTATACTTGACTGATTCCCCTTCTCAAAACCATGGGATTCATGGGATTAGGTGTTTACATGGTACAGTCTCCTTGGCGACAAGCTTCCTGAGTGTTGAAAGGGTGGGATATTCCCGAGCCAAGATCCATTGTTGGGAAAATTGTTTTACGGAATATCTCACCAGTTATGCAGTTGTGAAGTGATGCTTTTTAAAATGGGGTGATATTCAGTGTGTATGTGCCTTTTTGCCTTCTCTGAACCGGGCTTTCCTAGCCATTCATCATATAACTTCTTCACCAGTGGATTCTCAAAAGGGTCTGCTGCTAAAACCTGCAAAACGTACTTTCACATGTTAATATACTTTCAGGGTGCTAGATTGCATTGCTTCTGAGTTTCTTCATTGTCTTAACCAGACTGCCTAATTAATGTCCTTCAAATGTATGGTCCACATCAATGAGTTTGTGAAATGGGGGTGAAGGTTCATCTATCCAATATTATAAAAGTACATAAAGAAAACTCATTTTACATGCTGTGTGCTTCCGTGTACGCATGTGCATGAGAGAGCAAGTTGGATCTGTGAACAGCTCTTACAGGCCGTGCTTATGCATGTGACCATGAACATCAGAAGGTAAGCAAAAATAATTGGCCAAACGTATGCTCATAGAATTAAATTGGATTCATAGACAACTTTGACAAGATCTGTGTCCATGTTTTAATTTCCTTTCTCAGTACAAAGGAGGCATAAGGTCTGATTTTAATCATGAATTAGGACCAGTTGACAAAATGCACTCATGCGATTAAACAAGGGTGTCAGCATCTCCTGAAATGCAAGCAAGTTCATGTGATTAAACCCACTTTGATTGAAATATTCATTGTTAGGACATTGGAGTTTGACACAGACATTCAAATCTGGTGTAAGAAGTCTATTAATGGATAACAAATTTTATTGTATTATAACAGTAATAGCAGATAGGTAACAAAACTAAAGCCACTGAGAGTGGGATTATAACCTAAAATGCAAAACAGCACTTCTAAAATAGCTTGTGTGACTTTAGTTGTCATTTTGCTACAGAATGACCTCCCCTGTGTCAAGTCAGTTGGCATTCCCCTCCTACCCACCCACCGACTTTCAAAAGCAAATAACCGTGGCAGCACATACTGTCAACCCAACAAATCACAGGTGCCCTAACACATGAATGGTCTGAAAAAAATCAAAAAAATGCTACAATTCCACACAAAGTGGAAAAGCACTTTTTATGATAACAGGGGCCATGGTAGGAGTGTGACAGCATTTGCTTAAGAAATTCCCAAGCCCGCAACCTTAGAAATGAGAAAGAGAGATTAAATACTTCATGAATGGACTTACATCTTCCATATAAACATTTTCTAAAGACTGAATGATATCTTTGGCAGATTGCCCCGTCCTTGGTTTGATTTGACCTCCACCATTGAGACAGCCTATTGATGAAAAAAACCATGTTAACACACTTTGTAAAAATGATGCCAGACCAGGTAATCTAAGGTTATCTGATATGGTATTCTCCAACCACACATTATTTTTTTTATATAAAAAAATACCTGAAGGGCATGCCATAACCTCCACAAAATCATAATCACATTTCCTTATTTTGATCTTCCTTACAATATTCTGCAGGTTTCGAAAGCCATAACAAATTGCAAATTTTAGAACTGTTTGATCTTGCACCTGCATAGACACTTGGATCAGCCAGGATGCTAAAGTAAATACATACTATGAGATATTCAACATAACTACAGCCAAAAGTTTCTTCAGCACACTAGAATCTGTGGTTTCGAAAGTCAAGTTCCATTGTGCAGAATTTGCGAACTGTTTATCCAACTGCATACAAACCGTGATTGAAAAAACCCACATGGAGGACCCTAAAAGTTTAT
This sequence comes from Pouteria campechiana, assembly GCA_036873735.1. Lineage (NCBI taxonomy): Eukaryota > Viridiplantae > Streptophyta > Magnoliopsida > Ericales > Sapotaceae > Pouteria > Pouteria campechiana. The sequence continues at coordinate 19,684 of JAYJMB010011690.1, forward strand.
TCCTTAGACTTTCTAATCCTTTATGGCTGATGGTATATCTCAACCATCTAATTGTTGGACCATAATTACAGTTCAGAACTTTGCCATCAAGGAAATTTATGGTGTGTGGACCATCCAAAGGGAGGCCAGCCATATCAATGATTTGGACTACCAAGTCATTGGCCTTGCTTGTATAACACAAAATGCCAGGAGTAATGTAATAAAAACGCCATACAAACACACTACTGTCACTCACTTCTAGACTTATTTCCCGAAAGTCAGAGTTCCGCAATATTTTGAAGTCAAGGGGCCCTGTAATCTCTTTCCCAAATAACGTCTTAGCAGCATAACGAAAAACTGTATCTGCATAACCTCCAGAGCCTCCAGGAACAGAAAAAAGTTGCCCATCATCATCTACATTTGTTAGCCTGTGGATAATTGTTAGAAACATTAAGTTATTTATCAGGAGGGTAGATCCATCAAGCACAGCGAAAATTCTCGATCATGAGCTACCAAAAGCAACTTACAGTTTATCTAGAGGTGATTCCTCCAGTCCCTTGAAATCAACAGATTTTAACTGCAGCAATCCAAAAAACAATTTTTCCTTTGTCAGCAGAGCAAATATAACTTGCCTCCACAGAATATGTTCAGCTCTCTCAGAAACAAAAAATGAAAAAACACTGATTGAAAATTTGTTATGCTTATCCTCACCTGCATCAATTCTAAAACTTCTCCTGATGTCAAAACTGAGTCAATCTCTGCAATCCTTGGACCTGCAACATCATTACCAACTTCTCCTTCACGTTCCACTGAAAACACAAAATCATCCCTAGCAGCTTCAAGCTTCTTATCATAGCAGGGCATCACAGTCACATGGTATATTTTCTCTGGCCTGTCAAACATAGATAATTCAGTGATATTGTGCAGTCCACCAAAAATAACTAGGGAATGTAGTTTTATTGCATTCTTTTCCTTTCCATAATTGACATCTTGTGTACCTGGAGATACATAATAATAGAAAAAAAAAGTACATTCACTAATACACAGAAAATGCCTATTGCTGACACAAGGATGCATATATGTGTCAAAAGAAACACATCACCCCTATGGACCAGCATATGGAAGCTTATATGGACCTGTGCCAGGGTGAATATTTTGTTAGGTTTACAACTAAGGATGGGCAGTACTTCTCCTGGTCCAATGTGACCAGGAGGCATCTAGCCCCAGGCCAAGCATGGGGCAGATAATGTAAGGAGTTCTACTTAAATGACACTTGATAAGAATCAGGACGAAAAGTGCACTAACCAGCTGGAGGCATAAAAACTGTCACTTAAGTGATAAGTCAGAAGCTATTCTAAAGCAAACCAAAAACCACAAACGAGTTACCAACACATTTTTAAATTCATGACAGGTGCTGTGGTGCATGGGATGGAAAATCAAATGATGGTGGATGGTTCAGTTGTCAAAGGAGAAAAACTACTAATAAATTATCTTAGTTTTGATTATGGGGTTGTATTGACGTCAACATACTCAATTACTGATATTAACAATACAAGTTGTAGCTACGATCGAGATTCTCTCTTTATAGTTCCAGCTACAACTGGATGGGAGAATTCCACTTATCAAGTCAGTGTTGGCTAATATTATTAACAACAGCAAGATGAGTAAGGGCAAGGATTCAGCAAAGATTCAGAGGTGGTGATCATTGGCATCAGACTATAAATTTCCCTGAAGCTGCAAAAAGATATTAATTCACTATGCTTCAACAAGAAGCTCAAATTGGAAGGGTGGGTATGCAGGCACTTACAGTAGACCCATCTTGTGGCATACATGATGTTTGATGGCAGCCCCTATTGCTTGCTGAGGGCTCTTTACAGAAGAAATGTATGGCAGGATATAAGAACCAAGTGTTTTTTCTGCATAGCAGATCCAACCTGAATGCACAGATACATCATTAAATGAAACAACAGATAAAAATAAAATAAGATAATACTCAAAATGACACAATTCTTATGAAAATATTCATGTAGCATAGCCATAACTATATGCTAACTCATGAGTGAAAAATGGACAGTGTAAGGTGTACTACTACCAAAATAATATCTGTGAAAACCATGAACTGCCATGGTATCTTTAAGCCTACATTCATTTTTTAGGACATTCAATTCCTTAACAAGCACCTACAGAGAGGATTAAAAAAAAAAACTTTCAATGTCACCAATGACCAAAAATAAAATTTCTGGCTTCATTTTGCCAGATGGATTTTCCTTTTGTTGCCTAAAACAAGTGCATAGGATATGCAAAAGGGCTGGAAGAATGTTTCAGGTTTTCTGTCTGGACTATAAATGTGTCAGGTTCTAGAAAAAAAAGGATAGTATCTACTCAAATGAAGAATGTTTCAGGTTTTCTGTCAAAACTATACAAGTGTCAGATTCTAGAAAAAAAGGATACTATCTACTCATAAATTAAAAATTTATATATTTAAAAATTAGAAGCTACACTGCTACTAAGGATTGTCACTGAGGAAACAATCAGACTTCCATTTGGAGCATCCTTGGAAGAGGATGTATTATACACAGGATCAGATGTTATATATTAACAAAGAGCCTACTGGGATTGATGTCTTCATGAAATGGAAAAAAATACGACAAGCTTGAAAACCTGGGCATGCTGAGGAAAGCATGGGAAGGGCTGACCCTTCCACACCACAAGTTGAATGTTGTTGGTTGTATCGCATAATAAACTCATTACATATTTCTACAAGGGACAAATCTCTACTGCAGCTTGTATCAAATACAGCCTTTACGCCCAAAAACTTGAAAAATGTTGTGAGTTTCCTCAAAACCTGAAAGAAGAAAATGATGTTAGCAGAGTATATTTTTGATTGACCTAAAGACATACATATGGAGAACGATATTTGAAAACCAAAAAAAAAAAATGCAACTATAAGCCTTATTTTTGGTACTAAATGATAAATGTGCAAATAAGATCCTTCAAAACAGAAAGCTTGCTACCAGTTGTAGAGAAAGTGCAGGAGTGGATGTATTCAACCAACAATTCAATCAAAAAAACTGCATACTTCTGAGGGATGTTCCTCTCACCACCATCATCATGTAAGCCTCAATTCTTTTTGTCTACTGAAAGAAAAATTGGTAGCTTCAGGCAAGAACCACCAAGGGATAGTACACAGCAGAGCTCAAAAGCAAAAAATTGGTAGCTTCAGGCAGGATCCACGAAGGCATAGTACACAGCAGAGCTCAAAGCCTTTCCCTCATGGCCATGGTGAAACATCTCTAAAGCTTAACCGATTAGCCATATATATCCCCTTAATGCCACTTTGTAAGCATCATTGGCAGTTGGTGGCAGAAAAATTAAAATAAAATAAAATAAAATAACAATGATAATGATAATGATAAATATAAAAGAAAGTAACACTGACTATAGAAAACATAATTCTATGATAAAGCCTTGGCACAAAGCCAAGGAAACTATTGATAAGCAGAACAAACAGAACTAAAACTGTAGGCATTATTCCAACATTCTCCTCTCCTTTTAATAAATATAATATTTGTTAAAAAAATAAAAGTTAATTTCATTGTTGGATCGGTTATTTTGATATGGACATTATGGTTCAATCTAAGCTTCCTAGTGTGAAAGAATCGAAGATGAAAACCTAGTGGAAGTTTTAGCATGACATCTCCAGAAGACTAATTCAAAAGAATTGCGGTTGCAGAAATCTGCAAATGATTTGCGATGCAAAATACTCTTCAGGTTTGCAATTATAATTTCAACCCCTATAACACAAAGATATCCTTCCTAATCTAGAGTGTATAGAAGCATAACCACACAAATTACACAAAATAGCCAGTAGAAGATGATACCTGAGCTGGCGAAAGGTCAAAGTAAGCAGCTAATGAAGCCCTCGATTGGGGGGAGACAGAGACAATAACAGCTGCATCTGACTTTAGATGAGAAAGAAACTCTTCCAAACTCTGCTTCTCAAGCATAACTGTCTCTGCGGATGTAATGCAGCCACTACAAGATAAAGAAAAGTTACTCTTACACCAAAAGGCATAGAAAGACTTTACAAGGCATATATATTTGAGCACCAAGAAAAAAAACAAATGAAAGCAGTTGCAGTTAAGTATTTGTAGTAGCCAGCTTTCTTGGTTTTTCAACAGTCAAAACCAAAAGCAGCACCAAGGATGAAAATTGCTTGCAGGGCCAAAAATTATAGTTATATCATAACCCAGTCTAACCAGCTGTGGCTAAGATCTAAAGAGAATGCTTAGTAAGTAAAGTTCCTGCAGACCCCCTATAAAAGTATACTTAGTAGGTAAGTAGTCTGCATACCTTATGTATCATCATTTATAAGAGAAGGAGACGTGGCCATGTGATCACAATTGTTGCTTATCTATTGTATTTAAAGTGTCACATAATAGATGGTGCGATCATACATACTGCTCATTCCTTGTGAATTCAAATTTCAGTACTTTCATGTTGTGCATTACAATTAATCAAGACTAAACTTGATTAATCACTGTACTTTTTTGCTGCCAGCCTGATAATGCCCCTTTAAAATGAAAAAAGGTAAAATGTTGCACCTGCAAGCCAAGCAGTCCTTCAGCGAAATTTTAACAGGTTTTGCATTTGATGGTTTCACAGCAGGCACAACCTTGTCTGAATTCTGTAGAAGAAGATACCATAAAAAAAAAAAAAAAAATTAAATGCCCATCATCACTATTCAATCTTCATGAAAATTTGTCACAATGCTAAAGTGGAACTTGCCAAATCTAAGGGACAAAAAAAACATCATCTCAATAACATCTGTAAAGAGTAGAAATTAATAACACACTTAGATATAAGACACCAAAGAAACTTTCAGGTGAATCAGAAGTTATAAAGAGATTGATGGATCCATGCTAATGCCGCCAAAGTCCATCAATTTGGACCGTTAAGCCAAATCATCACAAGAATTGAACTTATATATGTAGAAAATAAATACAGGCCTTGGACACCCAATAGACAATTTCAGATTCACGAGTCATGAACAGCTTCATCATCCATGTTAATCCTCCACAAGTCCATCAATCAGCTCCTATAAGCCTCATTTCAAGTAAGATCTGAGGTCACAATAACCATAGTATGCAGCAGATGCATAATCTGGCAACCACATGACTGCAAGTATGTCACAAGTAGGACCAACTGAATCACACAAGTGGATGCACAGCATAAGCAACACAGAAAGAGTTCTACACATGAAATTGATTTACTGCATGCATCACCATGGATTTGGCATCATATAATATAATATATTAGCTGCATTTTATTAAGAAAATTTTAAGTGTTGCGAGTATTGCAATTTTAGGCTTAAAAGTTCAGCTTAAGCAACAGTACGATTGAATATCATAAGTTCTTATGCGTAGACAAAGTCAGCCAAATTAAACATAATACAAATTGCCCAATTCAAAAAGCAACAAGGATGAAAACATGTCCCCACCTGGAAAGTGAACAGCCCATAACCACACATAGAATGACATCTGACTAAGCCCCTACCAAGTGAATCATTTTGCCTGTTTCTATTTCTAAGTTTAGAATTCCAAGTTGCGGTAGGATTTAGAGTATTTCCTTTTTGTCTTTTCAACTCAAGTTGGGTCATGAATGTTTCGGACTGAACATAGTTGCATAAAAAAACAGAGCTTTACAAATTTGGGTCTTACTGAACCAACCAGATAGTGCACACGTTGCTTACAAAATAATGACAATTAGTTGTGCAATCTAACACTGCAAGTTTAAACATCCACTAACATCCATCCGTTCAAATCAAAAGGACACATAACTGTGGAAAATTCAAGTAACATTGTTCATTCAGAACACTTTCCCACAAGAATCATAGGCATTTGGTATCCATGGTCTTGTCATCTCTGACAAAATGCAACTGACCAAGTACATGACCCGGCATAGGTTTCACGTGTGAAACTTCTAAGCTTACTTTACGGTGCATCCAGTTGCTTCTTAGAAAGTTTCATAACGAGTTTTCCTTTGGCAACTCTAGCATGAAATATAGCCATGTCCTTTAAATTGTTAAAGCCCCAATTAGTATGTGTTTAAAAGTATGGCAACATGGCAGTTCGGAATCCAATTCCAGAAGCCGAATTTTGGCAGCACTCGAAACTCTAAACCTTCCACCCAGGAATTCAATTCCAGGAAATAAAGTCCATTTCTCAACTATTACACCTATTACCAATATATGAAAAATTATACAAATGATTTCTAAATAGCATTCGGATTGAATGATTTTTGGCTAAAATTTCACCTTATGCAATCGGTTATTTGGTAATTTTCCCATCAAACACAGACGCTGACCATCAATTCATAAACTCACAAAATCATATTGGAATTTCCAACTCTTTACAGTTATGGGGGAGTGCCCAGTCAAGTGCAAGGCCCACCAGACCAACGGCTCGGATTGCGTCTGACAATGATGAAGCACCAACAATCCAAAAGATCATACGCTTCCACAACACAAAAACCCAAACCCTACTTGTCTGATCATATGACATACCTCTGCTTTTTCCGGCTTCGATGCTACTGCCTTCAAGGAAATGATACAAGCTTGCGACGGAGCGATGAAATCGTTGAGATCGCCCAGGCGCAGAGTCGGGGAGAATTTGTCCGACATCTTTCCACTTCCGAACTTCCCTCCACAAAAATTCAAAAAAACAAATCCCAAAAAATCCGCAAAACCAGAAGTTTTGCAGCGCAAATATCAGGAATTCAGGAACAAGAGGATGTAATTTCGAGCGATGGACAAAGCAATCTCGTTAGCAAAATTGCGGATGGAAGCGAGAGCTAGGGTTTCGCAGGGATCTTAACAGTAAAGGCGGTAATCGTGGACGGGAAGAAGAAGAGACGGAGTAGGATTTATCGAGCGAAAATACAAAATCTTCGCGCGTGAATATCTTACAGACGCGCATCCCTAACAATGTGCTAATTTGAAGATGTGTAATAGATACAAGACGAATAATAGAATATAAATATTGGTTAATTATATTAAAAATTAATGTATTAAATTTAAACTTAAATATCAGCTAAAATATGTATCTATTTTTTATCCTTTGGATTTCTTTGATTTATAAAGTTTATTTCATTAGATGAAAGTTTTTTTGTCATTTCATGAAATCTTAAACATAATATTTGAAGTAAATAACTTCTTGTATTTCAAAATAAAGACAATTTTACATGTTTCTTTGGAATGATCTCCGTGTAATCTACTCGCGAGAATCGGCATCTGATTTCCACGTGCGAACGTTAGATTTGACTCGTTAAAGCGCTGTGACATGCGCCTCCGAAGGCATGTGCCGAGCACGAGCCAGAGGCGGTTGTCTGCCAGCAGTGCACGTCTGCCCAGAAAGAGGGAGTTCGAGTTCTCACGGGCTCTTCGTGATCGGTAGAGCATGGTATAAAAGTGGGGCCCTCTTTATAAACAAAATGTAAACCGTTTATCAATTTTTCCTTTAAATCAAATCATAAAAATTAGGATTATTTGCATTTAGCCACCTCAATTTTTTCGGTTTGCAATTTCAGCCCGTAACTATCGATTTTGCCTATTCACTCATATAAATATGTTGCACATTACTCCTTTTGACTAATGAAATCAAATTTTGACCAAATAATTTTTTTTAAATATAAAATGCTCTTTGAATAGTTAACTTTGATTAAATTTTATAACTTTTCTAGACCTGATTAAGGCTGTATAAAGATATCTTTAGATTATATTCTACTTAATCTTAATGGATAGTAGGGTCAAATTATAAAGACGGGTCCTAGAAATTGAAATTTTAACTTGAAGAGTATCTTTAAATGATTAAACTCTAACTAAACTTTATGACCCACCTTAATATAATCAAGTTCATTAAATAATATTTGTGAATTAATCTTGATGGCTAATGAGTTAGATTAGCTTGATGGATTTTACTTCAAATGTTTTAACTCTCGAAATATATATCACATAAACGGTAGAATGGTAATTTTTTTTACTAAAAATACAAAAAGAATCTTTTTGCAAAATATTATTGTAGTTAGGAATTATTTTGTAATTTGAAAAATTAACAAAGAAAATGTACAAAAGCAAAAAACTTAAGAGGGAAAAATACAAATAATCATAAAAGTTATAATTATTATTAGTTACACAAGGACAAAAACTAAGTTATCAATATATGTAGACTTCATTTTAGATTAAAATATATAATTTATATTTTTAATAGGGTGCACCTTTGGTAGAATACCTACGAATCAAACCATAATTGACTCAATTTTAAGTAATATACATTTCTTTTTAATTACCCATAGGATAGGTTTGAGTAGGTGTGTTCGAACTCGTGTCCAAAATTTGAGTAACTTTGGTTTAAAGGTCTAGTAGATATCTTAAACCAAAATGACCTACTTAGTTTTCATATATATAATTAATTTTATCTACATCCTAAGCTTTAGTTCTCCATAAACTAAAATCCTTAAATTTTATATACTATTTATAATTTTGGATAGTATGTGCATTCACTTTTATTTTAATATATATATATATATAATTATTCACTTGTTGATACACTAGAGCAAAACTTGGAATAAACTAATTTAAAATTAAAATAGAATTGATCCAATTCACCTTGAAAGAAATATGATAGGGTTGACCTCAAACCAAACAAACCTAAAAATAGAATTGAGTAAAATTTTTGGAAATAAAGCAAGGGTGGGGTTGATCTTAACCTAGCACTAACCAACCTAAGTTGCACTTTGAATTTTTAATAAATTTCATAAATTAAGTATGAAATAATGAATAAATAATTTTATATTTACAATTCAACCAAAAATTGAATAAATAAAAAAATGAAAAAGAGGTGAAAAAATGAATTTAAAAACAAGTGGAGGAAAAAATGTGATTGAATAAAGATTATGAGTAAAATAAATTAAATAAAGAAATAGTCTTTTTTGATGAAAAGATTGTGAATAGTCATAAAAATATAGAAAATAAAATAAATTAAAAGTATTAAGTTGTTAAGATATTAAATCACATTAAGTAAAGGAGAAAAGTGATTGAATGAGTGCTTTTCCATTCCTTTTCTTTTTCCCACTTTCATAAGAATCCAATTGCAATTTCAAAGAAACACAATAATATAATGCTCATGTGGACTGTTTTATCTAAAACTTTTTTTATTTAACACCCAGATGAATGACAAATGTTCCTTATTTTTTCGGTGAAAACATTAAATTTAAAATATGAAAATATTAATGGTTTAGATTATAAAAATAAAAATTTCTGGGAGGGATTTTTACACACGGCCACCACCCTACCTAATCCTGTCTTCAGTGCAAGTCGCGTGTTTGTTTTTTATCCATTTTCAAAGGAGAAGGAAGGTCTTGACCATGACAACTAAACGTTTTTTTCTTCTCTAGAGCTTGCCCCATTGTCGATTTCGTTACCGACTATTCGTTTGACTGCGACCAACTGACAGGGACGCTATGTTGAAAGTTCTCGCCAACTAAAGAGGGTCACATCAAGCTTGGAATTTCTTGATAATGGTTGGTTTATCTCACAGGTTTGGATGGCTCAAATGTATTTTCCTTGTTACACAAATCAGCCCACCACCATCTCCGGTTGAATACGCCCTTGTTCATTCTAACAAAACAATAGAATTGCCATTTAATGGTGGTTGATCTAGCATGATAATTGTTTCTTTAAGGTGTGTTTGGATAGAGTGTATTTGATAGAAATTGTATTTTTGAAATACAACATGATGTCAATAGAATGGTGAGTGATGTTTACTAACATAAAAACATTGGTGAGGCTCTGTCATCTTATAAACTGTAATACAATTACATCATACTTAAATACTGTTGAATACAGGTATAATGCAGCCATCTAACTTTCTTATTAGAGCACTTGTTGTTAACCCTCCTATTATAGCCACCTTATCTCAATGGACATCCACTAGTGGCATTGGTTTCACTGAAACTAGCATATCCAACAAGAGAATCTTTATCCACTCTACTTGTAGGCTGTTTGTCTTTTAGATTTTCAAGATAATGGCACACATACAAATGTAAAACTCATTGATTTGCATGCATAGAGTTATCAACTTTGAATTTTAATTAATATTATTGAAAGATCACAATCATTAAAAGGCATGCATTTGACATCCATTTAGAACACATTTAAAAGGGGAAGAAAATTTCCTCTCCCTTTTTCAAATGTGATTTGTGATTTGCATTGCTGATAAGTTAATAGTGAAATTTTTCATGTATCATACACCCAAGAAAACATTCTCACTGGTACATCTGATGAAATATAGGCACAGAACATAAATGCATCAAAAATATACATCATCACATCAAGCAAGATTATCCTAGCTCAATGCAAGGTAATCAAATGTGAAGTTAATTACTTCTAACAAAAGAATATATTACAAAAGATTTGATTTAAGCTTAGATGTGCCCTGACCAATGGCTGCAAGTAAAAATGAAAATACAATTATATATCTTATTTACATAATACAAAATTACATGGACTTAAATTTTTCACACGAAACTCCAATTGGAGCTCTCTTCAAATCCAAGACTTCATCCACCAACAGCCAGAAAGTGACCAAAGTGAGCCTCATAATTGCAACCTCGCCTTGGACAAAAATCTCAAAGCCGTGTAAAATTATGAAACGGAACAACTCGATGTTAATCATACAACAGTAAAATGATACAAGATTGATTGGAGTCCGATGCTTCTCCTCTTTATGCAGTGAAGTGATTCTTTTTACGTCCACCAACCCCCTCTCCTGGAGCCTACTGCCTGAGATACCTGACAGTAGATGTACAAACATAAGCATATGTGGTACAAGCAGAGAATGGTTTCAGATTAATATGGCTAAAGTGATCAACTGAATCACTGTTTCAGCTGTGGTCCAGTCCTATCATCGTAAGGTGTTCTACTTCAATATTCTGGCACAGCGCAAAGTACTGTTGTCACTAAGTGATGGAGAATGTAATAGGATGATGCATATAATTCACAGGTTCTTTATTTTACATATTTTTATGAATATTTTATTTAGGATTGAATATTTAATTATTTCATCTGAGGATTTGACATACACATCAACTGATCAAAATATAGATCAGCTTCATAGATAGGCTAGATTCATATTCTATTTGAACAGATCCTTCAACCAGTCCCTAACTTGTATATGCATAAACAAAAAGGGAGACTAAGGTTGACTAGCATCCACATTTCACGAGTAGTTACAGCTTGTGTGATGGTGAACTTTGATGGGCATTAACAGTGCAAAAAGTATAAGAGTTAAATTTCAAGTCCAGCTCTGTGAAGTTTCCAGTTCAATGCAAGCACGAACATGTGACATTTGCTGGCTGGTGCACACATATGGTTCTCACGCACACATGAAGTAAAATAAATGCAAGATAAGTGATCAAGAAAATTACCAGCACAAGAAGCCTGTGGGAATCTGGTCACAGATCAGATGTGATGCTACTTCATGCCAACCCGAAGCAGAGAGGCTAAGTTAGCTAATCCAACATGCTAGTCTCCTAGCCATCCAGATACGATCCAGATTCAACTATAGGCTCAAAATCAATGAAAGCTACTGCCTTTCCAGTGTTGCTGCTTCTGACTCAAAAAAACATGCAACTGCAGCATAAAGTTGCTCCTCTTCAAATGGCTTTGAGACATAACCGTCCATTCCACACCTTGAGCACTCCTCATTCGTCGCCTGAATCACATCTGCTGTCATAGCCAGTATGGGTACATGCCAATGGGCCACATTCCCATACATATCTTTCGACGGCTCCCCTGATTTAATTTGTTCATTAACCATATTTTCATTGGAGCGGATTTTTCTTGTGGCATCAAACCTGTAAAGATTGGTGATAGTAAGAATGGATAGAAACCTGCTCATCAATATAATGGTCTTGATGTAATCATTGATATCAAAATAGAAACAGTATGTGCGTTTGGCAGTTGAAGAACAATGTGGAAAACTAGGCTATAGATACTACGCTAATTAAAAATTAATCATCCAACACAGCTACAAATAATGCTTGTTGGTCAAAGGCTCAATTAATTTGAACAGGTCTGCTGCAACTTTCAGACCCATTGAAAATACATGTTGATATAGGAGTTATGCTCCTGTGCCATTTATAAACTTGGGTTACAATAAAATTCCCGTGAAAGCTTGTTTTCATTAGTTGAAGTTGATCTTCAAACTGGAATAATGTGATGAAAACAAACCCAGCCACAATTTTGAATTTCTGAAAATTGCAGCCAAGTTGTGGAACTACAAGAGTAGCATCAATTTTAGCATGAATTGCACTACTTTTAACACAAAGCTGAATCACAACAAATACTAGGTCTCGAAACCTTGGACATAGATTCCCAAAAGAGCTATGAAAAGAATCTTAGCAAGAAAATAAAATGAAAGCAGAAGTGAAAGTGGTTTCAGTAAATTTGAGAAAGAAAATAAAATGACAAGAGGAAGTGAAAGCTGTCTAAGTACCCATCCATCTCTGGCATCTGCACATCCATGAAGCAAGCATCAAACTCATGAGGTGGCTGCAACTTCTCCAAAGCAGACTTCCCACTCTCTGCACAGGTAACAACAGCACCATACTTCTTCAATGCCCCAGCAGCAACCCTACGATTCACAGCATTGTCATCAACTACCAGTATCTTCTTCCCACTTAGCACGCTCTGAAGGGTGGAAGGTTGCCCTCTATCTTGATGCCTCTTGTTGCCTATCCCAAGGGCTTGCTGAAGGCATGCACTCATCATGCTTAGCCTGAGGGGCTTTTTTATTATGTTATCTACAAATCCTGCTGACCTCAACTCATTGAGCTGGGTGGAGCTTATGGAGGTTGCCAAAAGGAACATCTTTGGAAGATTATCAGTTGGTTTTGGCCTTCCATTCTGCTTAAGCTCTCTGAGAAGTCGGGGAAATGTAAGGCCTGTGCCCTTAACCCAAGCTTCTTTGTCCACAAGAACCATGTCTAATCGATCGGTTGAACTGAGAAAGAGATGACAAACAAATATGTTAGCAAATGAAAGCAGGAAATGTCATACTACATTTGTTCGAGACATTCATGCTATAGCTGGCAGGAATCACATTCAGGGATGTGATACAGAAGGTATACCTTCAGCTTGTTTTTCAGATGATGCCATGAAAAGGGAATGGTTGGGAGTATTTATGAAGAAATGATGACTATTTGTTCAGGTATTTAACCAATGTGGAAAACAGAATCTACAGCAAGTGCAATGATGTCTTTTCCCACCTTCTCTAAGCCACATTGATTTTGGAGATTGTGCCTTGAATTTAGGGTCAAAGCACAGAAATAGTATATCTTTGAACAAGGTTTTTCAAAATGTACACAGCTCCAGCCACTCAAGGACTAAATCCATTCAGTCGAAACAACAACAATTTGCAGCATAGGGGGACTCGGGAACTCATATATTGGGATTTCCAATGGGTAAGTGTTGAATTGCAATAAATGTCACCAAAATGACTGAATAGCATAGTGAAAGTCAACACAATAGTGGATCCAAAAGCAGACTATATAATCTGCCAAGAAATTACCTTGAGCCACATGAATTCAATATGCTTGAGAATGCAGATTTCAGGTTGACAGCAATTTCCACCCATATTCCAAGTCTCTCAAGATGGTACTTTGTGACCTCAGCCCGGATGCTCCTTCCATCAACCACCAGCGCTTTCATTCCTCTGAACTCTGACACCATGAATTCTGACTGCTGTCGCTTTGCATCCATCATATCTGCTTGACCTCTTGTGAAAACAGCTGTAAATGCAAAAACACTACCAACACCAGGTTCACTCACAAACCCAATCTCCCCTCCCATCAGATCAACCAAGCGCTTGCAAATGCTCAAGCCTATACCAGTCCCACCATAAGTTCTTGATGTTGAGCTGTCAGCCTGCATGAAAGGCGTGAAAATTCGTGTCTGAGCTTCCTTAGGTATTCCTACACCCGTGTCTTCCACCGTCACAAGTAAGTTGATTGAATCACTTCCTTCAGTTGGATTTACACCATTTAACTTTTTAAAGCTTTCCCAGGTTTTCTGCTTATCAACCACGCACAAGCCACTCAATGTATTATAGGCTGTATTGATCCCATTTTCACTCAGGTCAAGAGGCTGTTTGAGGACCTCATTGTTCAGCTCACGCAATCTAGTCACCTCATATGCCAAATGCACAGAAACAAATATATGCCCTTGTTCCGTGAACTGCAAATACCATTCATGCAACAGAGAGTCAGTAAAACTAAAGCAATCTTTACTAGACTAAAGTCATACATGAGAAGGTCAACTAGTTGGCGTGGTTGATGAATACCAAAAGGAATTGGCTGAGCATGATCTCATACTGAATATCATATTGTGACAAAACTCCAAAGAATTGAGAAATCACGCCACATGATTGGAATTGCTTGTCAGTTTGAGTAACCTGCAACTTGTTGACTCCTCACTAATGCAATTAAATAAAAATGACTAAACTTGTTGACTTGCCCCACTAATGCAATAAATGCACAAGATTAACAGTGGATAAAACTAAATACCAGTTGAATTAAGATAATTTTCGATTGGCTGATCAAGCACAAAAATTTTATTGGCCATAGGCTTGAAATGAAAGCCTTCATTACAAAACCAAATCCCAAACAAACCACCTTCACCTGGTATTTCGATTATTTTATACAATTATCAAACAGCTCAGAAGGGGATAGCCCTGGACAGCCAATTGGCCCTTATTTATCTACAGTGCTTAATTTCTTATGCTTGATCTTCTACATGTAATGAAGAGTAAAGTTCTCATTTTTCCTCCTCTTGAAGTAACACTTCTCTTTTTCTTGTAGCCCACGATTTATTTATTTTTTATTAAACTATTTCTTACCATGGATGCAAATAAATATAGGAAGAATGCCTTCATAGATGGACCAAAAATCCAATCCCATACAAAAATTGGTGGACTGGCATGACAAAATGGAGTCAACTGTAGAAACATCTAATACAATGTTCCACCTAAATTTCCCAAAACATCTCACATTTTTTCCTCTGAAAAGGACCACAACTAGCTAATGGATTGGGATGAAGGGAAAAAGAGTAATTATAGTAAACTAACCTTAATTGAGTTGCCAACAAGATTTGTAATGATTTGTCGGAACCGCCCTGGATCCCCAGTGAGAATTGCGGGTACTCGATCAGAGATGTAAACAGCCAACTAGTCCCACCCAAAGGAAAATGAAGTTTATCAGAAATGATGGCAACAATGAATGATGAAGCAAACAAGGAATAGAAAGATACCAGTCTGGTTTCTACCTCTATTCCCTTTTCCTGTGATTTGTCCGAGAAAAGAGATATCACATTATCTAAAATTGCACGGACATCAAAGGGGACAGCCTCAAGCTCAAGCCTTCTAGACTCTATCTTTGCCTGGTCCAGAACCTCATTTATCAGAGCAATGAGATCCTTCCCGCTAGCTTGAGCAGTTTTTGCATAGTCTTGTTGTGTTGCATCAAGGTCTGTATCCATCAGCATCTGCAACATACCTGTACATTGGACAAATTTAATACGATTTCCTTCTATAACTGACAAAACTATACATCTAGGATACATGCTTTTTTTTATAAAAATTCAAGAGTTTTATGACATGTTGCATAATAACGCATACCTAAGACACCATTCATTGGAGTTCGGATCTCATGGGAAACAGTGGCAAGAAACTGCAAAAGACAACAAGAAACCTTTAGCTAGAAATGAAAAAATATTTCAAAATCATGAGTATGATTCTACATTAGTAAGCCATAAAAAAGAAGAAGAAGAAAGAAAAAAGAAAGGCCACCCCAAATATCATGACAACACACATTGTGCTAAGTACACCGCAAATACCAGAACAAAACCCAATTTACCCCATGTGTGAGATCAAGGCTGTTCATCAGGATAGTTGCAAATCAGTATGTCTCCCAGCCCCAGCCAAGAAAAGATTATCTGGTCTCAGGTGAGCAACATGTTTACAAGCAAAGACACGAGAAAACTGACCAACTGTTCACTTCCATTTAAATTACTACTGGGGCATGTGCAGTATTGATGGGTAGATTCATAGCTAGGGCACACACTATTTGATCAGTGGCACCCTTGTGACACCACAATTGCATCTTTACTGTTCATAACTTATGCATTACTGATTTCCTATATCCAGTTTGGCACATGGCATGCCCTAATTATATTTTACCATGCAAGCAATGAAATTCAGCACCATGCATCGGGAAGTTATTTAGTGCAACCAAACCTATTAAGCACTTTGAAATTGATGACATCAGGGGGGGGAAAGTATAAAGAACCTGTGATTTTGCAACATCAGCAGCTTCTGCCCGGACTTTCAGCTCCATCATGTCATGATAATCATCCTCCACTTTAGCAATACGTTTCAGAGCTGCATGAAATATATGCCCGACAAGCATTGCAATTACCAGGACCCCTGCTGACGTAGTTATTGCTGACCATGGTAGAGGAGGTTTCTGCTTAAATCTGTTGCAACAAATAGAAAAAAGCACACTTAAGAGAAAATTTAGCACTTCATTTTGGATATATTCAAATGCTTGCTCATATATATTTGAAACAAAGTTCTACTAATGGGTCTCAATTTTGTTTTTCCAAAGAAAATATAGTTTCAACCAACGTCAAGAACTTCAATAATATTTCATAGTCCAGCAATCTGAATTGGTGGCTACAGCCCCCCAACGAAATGTTCTTGCCCATGAAAACCCATAATCTCATATGTTAGGAGAAATTATCGAAATTATCAAGATTTTGCCCAAAATCTTGAGATGATCTTGAGAAAATCTCGTCCCTTTGCAATAGATGTGAAAAGGGGAGAGATTCCCCTCCATTTCACCCCGTGACTTTCCAAAACCCTTCTTTGAGTGTTGCTAACCCATTTTCGACGCCTCCATTTTTAGATTTGTGCACAAAAATTCTGTTTTGAGCTTCCGATTTGAGGGATTTCAGCAACAGCATGGTGGGTTCTTCAGAAATTGCTTAGATCTCCCTCCACTTTTTGGGGGCGGTTTTGGAATCTTCCCTTGAAGTTTTGAAACTCATTTTCGGAATGATTTACACTCAATTAGAACATTAAACAGCAGCATTTTTGCTAGAAACTAAGATCTACACTCAATAGCGTGGGGCTAGTTCGTGTTCTTCTTCCCTACCGCCGAAACCTCTATTTCAATTTAATTTCCCATCGGTGGAAGGTTCAAAATCTTCAGTAGGGTGTTTGATTAGCAGATATGAGAGGTAAAACTCATTTTTTGTTTTTTTCCATTTTAAATGACCAAAAATGGAGCTGTTTAATGTAAACAGCATTTGGTTTTTTTTTTAATGTTTTAATAACTATATTTATTATATATTGATTGCAAAAAAGATATGGCATGGTTTCTCTATTTTTAGGGGTTTAAAAAATGTGTAATATTAATATTTTTGTAAATTATTTTTTAAATAAATATTTTTCAGTTATTTTTTTAATCTAAAAGTGTGTAGTATAATTATCTATAGCCTTAATTTGAGTCTACAAAGTTTGGAACAGAGTTTGTGTTTTAAAAAAAAAAATTTGAGATTTTTTACAAAAATAAATTTATCCCAAAAAAAGGCTTTGTTTAAACTTTACCTCTTATATGTTGACACTTAAAGTGATATTTTTTATTCTAAATGTGCAATTAGATTTATCATGATTTATTAAAATGTTTTTTTTTTAATTTCTATTTTTTCTTTTTTAATTTTTATATTTTAGTGAAAAAGTTCGGCGAAATTATCAATAATTTCATTGAAATTAGATAAATTTTCTCTTTTTAAGCTTAGCAAAATTTTCCCTTTCAGTGAACATTGCAAACACTGGTTTAAACAACTGCCAATGGAAGCTTTTCATGGTGGGCCCCACTTTAAAATTCATGGTTCTTTTAATATTATTTGCTTAATATTATGATTATGGCTCAAGAACTCAGCCGTAAATAATAATTATGTGGGCTACGCCGAAAGAAAAAATTAAAAGAGAACCAATAAAATAAAATTTGTGTCATAGTTAAAAGATGATGTCATGAATCTTTGGTCAACAAAGATCTAACAATGAAGCCAGCTAAAAAAAAAAAATTCACATGAGCCTCTCACATGAAATGTTTCCAAAGGAAAGGTTATCCTCTTAGTAACGATAATGGTAACCAAGGAGTTTAGCTTCATCATTAAGTGGATGGAGATCTCACCATGTTACACCTAGCCTTGCACATATAACTAGCATTCATTTCATCTAAGAATCCAAAAACACAATTTATGCTGGATTTAATCATCAATCATTTCACGTACCTGCAATGCATTTCGTACTTTCGTGATGGATCCCCAAAGTCTAAGTGGCTAAGATACCATGGTCCAATATCAATGACAGTAGGCCCATACATGTTGATAGGCATAGATGCATTGGTTGTGTCATATACATTCACAACAATTGTTTGTTTGCTGGCAAGCTGGTGGAGAAGCTTCTCAACCAATGACTGCACGTCAAAAGATGCGCCAAGATACCTGGTGGATAATCACTATTTAGATTCGACAAAAAATTCTCCTAACTCAAAATTTTGGATAGACATTGTTGTGCTTGATGGCTTTCTAAGGTCCTCAACTCTTTGCGATACAGCCTTCTACCAATTATTAAATGCAAAGAGTTGCTGAGTCTTCATTTTCCAAGCTGTCCACACAGTTTTTATTATCTTGTTTAACATGGAAGAGTTACCATTCATGGCGGAAGCGTTGCTAGGAAGCCAACCAACTGGCCCCAAACAGAATAAGACTCATGTTTTTTAGGGTTTATCAGGTCCATGATAGGATAGAGAAAATTCACCCTTTTGTTGCTGCAATACGCTCCTCTGGCGTGGCATTTGGCCGAAGGTCATTACTATAAACAGCAAATGTCAGCACAACACCAAGTCGATTGGATTTCAAAAGCTTAAACGGCGAAGTTAGAACACCCTTTCCTGAAGCCCTTGCTCTCAAGATGTTCTCTCGGTCCTCCTATGGAAAGAAATAGAAATTAATTTTAGGCAATTGGAAATTACTGAACAGGAAGGGGAAAATTCTTCATTGGAGGGCCAACAATGCGTTCATGTGGTAGACCACACCTATAAAGAGAACATGGTTCATTATCTTCCATATCATAAGATCCTATCCAACTGAAGAACACATACAAGTAAACCAGTGGCTCGCCTTTAAAGAAGGCCCAATGAGATGACATGGATTACTGAAGTTGAAAAGGTTTTAAGGCATATTACCACTGCCCCACCCACCAAAAAATATATATATATATATACGCCCAAAAGCATACAAACCATTTTCACTAAGATCAACTAAATCGCAAATCATTGAGTATTGGAGTGAATATCTGATTAAACTAAATCATAGATCATCAAAGTAAAATTTCACTAAAATCTCCACTAGATTATAGATCATTAAAAGTCAGAGAAAATATCTGATCGAATCTATGCATACTTTTTTTTCCTTATTGAGTATATTGTCTTATGCTCAGATGCAGATCACCGAAGGGAAAAAGCAAAAATGATTTAGATATGGCCTCACCTTCCCTGACATCATGTCGATGGATACAATATGGGAGACTGTATCCTGGGAGAATACAACAGGGGCATATTCATCTTGGATGGGTGAAGGGGCAAGCTTCTCTGGGATGTAATCATCTTGCACAGGTGAATGATCCCCTGTCTCCATTTTCTTAATCATCCATCCATGTTCCCTCTCAAACTGCTCCCTTTCTGAATGCAGAACCTTCAAAGCATAGGCAACACCGCTAGTGAGTGGCCTTTCAAATGCCGTTCTAGCTGTATATTCTGCAAATGTTTCCTGCAGGAAAAGAAATAATCCAATATCAAAATCAACTAAATTGCAGTCCTATAACTAGAAAACCCATCTGGCCTGGGACTAAGTTCTGCCAAAGCAGAGCTCTAGCCAGAACTGGTGGACCAAAACAAAATGAACTAAAGAAAGTTAGAATCTGACTGTTTCATGCATTTGGATGCATGTTTGATAGATAACAACATATTGTGCTTAGCAAGTAGCATGACTCTATTCATGATGAATGGCTTAACTGCAATTAAGATAATTTTAATTGAAACAAGAAAAAAGCAATTGAAGATAGCAGTTTAAACATGATCACAGTCAAAATGACACCAAACCAACTAGTTCTTCATTGGTGATTTGGAAAGTAATTCATTTTAACCCACCTGATCTATTGCAGAAGGCTGCTTCCCATGGTGAAAAGTTGAGATGAGGATGGCCATTGCATGCACATGGTTCATACTCACATTGAATTGATCTTGCAACATCCTGGCCCGCTCGTCACACATGTTAGCCAGTGTCTCCCTCCTCCTTGAAAGAAAACTCTCCCGCATGGAAAAAAATATCCATGCGGGAGCAATCAGCCCTGCCACAACCCACACAAGAAGAAGTTTCCTTCTCCATCCCCAACCACCCTTAGAAATTTGTGATGGTTGTTGTTGCTGTGGAGGTGGCAAAGTAGCCAATTGCAGCTGTTGGGCATTCTGCTGCCCCAAGCCCATACACAATTTGCCAAGAGAACTGGAGAATTTACAGGTTACAGCCATACCAACCAGAACCCACCAAACTATCTTCAATAAAACCAATGCAAGCTTTTCGGTTTGCTGTTCATAGCATCTTTTCTCCATTGTTTTCATGTTCCAGTGTATTTCCTGTACAAGATGATGGGAGCACAGTCAGCTCAGAGTCACAAAAGAGTTAAACCTGCCACTATGGGGGATAAGATCTACGCAGTGGCTCTTCTTGCACATGCTAATGTAGCAGGCATTTGTGAAGTCTAAGACCAGTACAGGTGGACCCACCATGCATGAGTCATGGGCTGAGACTCTTGGCTGTCCAAACTGGTAGGCCAGACATAGAAGTGCTTAAAAGGAATACGGCTAACAGTAAATTTCCAGCAATACATGTTGGGGTGCTGGAAGACAACAAAATGCATGACTTCTGGCAAGTGTATGTGTGGAGTTATTTACCCACCTAATTACCAGACAGGATCTTACTCATACATTTTGAAATAACAGGTTTTGAGATACTGATGTCACTAGCAGTCACTGCATTTTAATGGCATATGTTTTTCAATCCAGGTCGAGTCTTGGATGTTGGCCAGGGTAGCCAGCAACTCTCCCAAATAAACATGAATTGTACTCTTAACCAAATTGGTGAAAGTTTACTGAATGTGGTGCCTACTCATGCATCAGTGTGTGATGGGTGGCTATGAATCATGCAGTACCATAACAGGAGCTGCAAAGTAAACATTGAACTTAGAAGATGGCAAAGAAAGAACATTGCAAGTGTATGCACAATTTCTTACCTTTCCCAACATATTTTCCTCAGGTATAATGCCGGATATGGCATCTTCACAAAAAACAGGTGCACCTTCGGGAATGTAACCAGGAGCTGGACACTGATCCTGAGTCTCCATTTTTTGCACCAGCCATCCAGGCTGCCTTTCAAGCTTCTCCCTATCTGAATAAAGTGCTTTCAGGGCATAGACAATACTATCACTAAATGGCCTTCCAAGCAATGACTTCTCCATGCATTCTAGGAATTTGAGCTGCTAAAAAAGTGAAAGAAATAAAATTATTGAGAACAACCAAAACGGATGGCAGTTGAGATGGATGAAAGACATGAATTTCAATTGATTTGCAACCTTCCAAGAACTTAAGACGCAGTTGCAGTCAGGCTGTTCCTGCTTTTATTTTGTAGAGAAAGTATTATTTTGAAAATGAGGATAGAATCAATGGAAACTAAATTGTCCGTGCAGTTCTAAAGATAATTCATTGGATATGAGTAAATAAATTAGCCCAGCCAACCATTAGATCTTACTGTGGTAATAAATAGAAAATACCAATCAGATAAAAGAAATCAAGAATCACTTTGATCCTCATTTTGAATAGGACAGCTTTTCAGTTGCCATTAAACAAGATCCAAATAATCAGGACAGCCTAATTACCAGAAGTGATGACAGTGATAATGCATCCTCTGAGAGGTCCCGCAACTGGAGCCAATCAACACCATCCCCAAGATTTAAAATTAGGTAGTGGGTTGTCAAACAAAACAATCAAGAGTTTAGCTATACATGTTTGCGTCTAACCTTTATCAAAATATTCAACCAATTTGAGCTTTTGTCATAGAAGAGTTGGCTAAAAAGCAAAAACATTGTGGATTAGCTAAAAGGTAACAGTTGAATTGAACAGAACAACAACACTGCTCTCAAAAGCCTCATGACTGGTAGCATGAGACTAGGCAGAAAGATTTAACACTAACAAGAAGAGGGGCTCTTAGGAACTGGACTCATGTCAAGGATCTCAAAGCTGCCTTTTAACTCCAAATTCCAATTCAATCTTCTGCAACGGAATTTTGAGAAAGAGAAATGCACTAAACTCCACAGCCCCTTTGAGTCAACAGTAGTGACGCCATCCATCCAAAGCACAAATTACAGGCCTTTCATGCCTTCACAATCCAAGCAGACTCAAGGATCTTTGTTTCGCTGAAATTTCCCTGCTGCATTCTACAAATGGAGTAGCAGGAATCTTCTTCTAGGCACTATTCCTTCTCCTTTCCATCCTTGTTTCTTCGAAATAAAAAAGTACTTTTCATTCCAATAATCAAGATATACGGTCATATACAACATTGAAAACAAAAACCCAGAAAAGAAAAAAGATCATTTTTCTTTAAGTCCTATCCTAACATTGAAAACAAAAACCCAGAAAAGGAAAAAGATCATTTTTCTTTAGGTCCTATCCTGCTAATCTTTCGAGCTAACCCAGATTGGGTGGGTGATGTAGAAAAAAAAAATTGTAGAAAAAAAATTGTGGAAACGAAATACTGAAATTTTGAGGACCTAGCGCACATACCTGATCTGATTTTGAGAATAGAGTGGCCAAGGCTTCGACTTCATCGTTGCTTACGTTGTACTTCTCTCGCAGAACCTGAGCTTTCTCTGTCCATGCATCAATGATCTTATCTCTCCTTGAAAACGAGCTATCCTTCAAATCATAGAAGACCCGGATCGATTCAACAATGCCGCTTATAGCCCACAAAACAAGAAGAATTTTCCTCCACTTCCAGCTGTTCGAGCACCGTGGCCGCTCCTTTGGGTTTGAACTCATGGAGAAGCTGCCATTGAAACCAGAAGCCTTGCAATTTAAAGCCATATTAACCAAAACCCAACGGCATATCCTCAAGAAGAGCCTCGGAAGCTTGAGAAATACTCCGGCAATGGCCGAAAAACTCATGGGAATTGCGCCTTCAAGACACCCAAGACAGGAATCCAGCTGGAGGAGGAACTGAAAGAGCAAATGGAAGAAACAGAGTTGAAAATTCCGAATCAGAGAAACTCATCTGCCGAAGAGAGGGAAAAGGGCGGTCTTTTTTAGAGTTCCCCTTCTCTGCTATATCTTCTCCTCCCTCGAAATCACTTCAACAGTCATCGGAATCACATCTTCTACAGAATTCAGTTGAGAAAATCAACAAAACACGAAGACACAGAACCCAGCTGGAATCAACCAGCGCAAAGGAGAAAATGACACTTGTTCCTTCCTGATGACTTCTCTGCTTCCCCGCCTGTCTGTTTCTTCTGTTCACGCACCTGTAACGCCCAAAAGCCTCATCAAGACGCCTTTTAGAAAAGCAAAAACGCAACAAGAAATTGCAAAAAAAAAAAAAAAAAGGAAAAAAGAACTTTCATGCCTTGCTTCTGCGCTCCTTCCATTACACTAAAACTCCATTAAAATTTCATTCTAAAAAACGCTGAAAATGAAAAGTAAAAAAAGTAACTGCTACAAGGCATAAAATCTCATCTCACTTGAAAAAACGAAAAAACACGAGAAAATACCGGAAACAGAAATGATTGCACAAAACCTAGCTGGGTTTCAGCAGCTATCAAAGAAGTTTTCACAAAAATTCCATCTCTCTCTCTTCCCTCTCCGTCAATGCGTAGAACAAAAAGAACCCATCAAAATCCGACCTTTCAAGGAGCACAGACCAGATATCCCGCTGCAGCAGAAAGAATTGCACGACACCCACTTCGTTTTTTCTTCAATCTGGCCTCGAGTCATTGATCACCGCCTCTCTCTCCTCTGTCCTGCTCTGTTCTTTCCTTTGTTTTTCTCTCCCCGTACCTAATCTCTCTCCAGCCTTCCAATCTTTCACCCTCTTTTCACTGTCCTCTCTCTCTCTCTCTCTCTCTCTCTCTCTCTCTCTCTCTTTATTGTATGTGAAACGGAAGGTTGGTATTGGCTACATCATTATCTCATCATCTGCGTAGCAAAGTCTTTGAGATATATGAAAAAAATAAAAAAAAAACCCCACTAAAATAACCCAGAAATACTTAGAAAAAGAAACAAACACTAAGACCTCTCTGCTTTGCTTCTCTGCACACCTCATTATTTCATACTCCGCCACAGCCGGCTGTTCAATACACGGGAGCCACTCTCTCTGTTATCATTTGGCCTTCTCTTTGATGCTCTAGCATGATTGATGCACGGACGAAATAAATGCAGAGAGTTGATTGCTATTTTCTTCCTTTCCTTTCATCACCCTGATTCATGCGTATCAACTTGATCTCCGCAAGAGTATTAAGGCATTAGTTTCTTTTTTTTGTTCTTTGGCTTTCGATGTGGGGGGCGAAAGAGACGGCTGCAGTTAGCTTTTAAAGAAGCTTATTTGTTTTGCCCATTCCGCTGCGAGCAGAAAATATACGGTACACCGCACGCTTATTTTCAAACTCTACGCTCTCAAGTTTTATTTCCCAAATAAATCAAATTAAGGTAATCCACGCCATTGGTAATCTCAAATCCAGTATTTTTTTTCATAACTATTTAAGATGAATAATCTCGTTATTTTAGAATAATTGTTAATTAAAATTTAAAATAATATATCAAATTTAAAATTTACAGTAAATCCCAAAAAAATTCTGATAAGTTTATATATGGTATATTTTGTAATTTTTTAAACCAAATACGTTATTGATTGAGGGATTTCTCAGTAAATCATCAAAATAGAAAGGAGCGTGTGGTGTACGCAGACGCGACCACGCACTCGCAACGATGGCGACGGGTGAGATAATGTTCGGCGGCAGATACTTTGCTCTAACTTTCACGTTTTAATTTCTTCCCATTGGCATTAATCGGTGATCCAAATCATAAATCCCCAACCCAATATACGCATTTGATGATTCTAAAACATCCGAATCTTTTTAACAGGCAGCCTTCTCATCAAATGTTGAGATAGGAAATACAGCAGCTTCTACCATCCAAAAAGCAAGTAGAAAAATAATCTGTATTTATATTTTTTAATATATAAATATTCATTTTTGTGGTCCAAAAACATGTGGATGATGACTTGAACGGTTATGATCATAAATTTATTTAATTTTAATATTAAAACGGAGTGAGAGTTACGGTGTATGAATTCCTGCGGGAGCAAGTGCGATATCGCTTTCAGTGCTGGAGCCCACGCGCGGCTTTCCGCGCTGCCCATGCACCCAGCTGGCAGGTATGTGGACAGCTAGGCTGCGCTGGGTGGGCCGTATGATGAAGCTGACGACAAGGAGGAATCTGAGCCGTCCACTGTAGGTGGGCCACCCTTGCCCAGATAGCTTGTGAGATGCAAAGGAAGCCCTGCGCACACGTGACATTTGCAGCATGATGGCTTTGGCTTGCGTGAGGAATCCAAACTTTCCAGTTGTGCTGGCTCCAATTTCATTGGTAATATCTGGTACAAATATCTGGTACAACAGTGTGTATGTCAGCAGGATGTATGTTACAATCACTGTTGATAAACATGGAACACAAAAATCTTCCTTAATAAAAATCTCAGGCACTCATCATCAATCAAAATCCCACGTGTGCCACGAAATCAAAATCCCTTATATTATTATATCTATGAATGAGGAGCACTACAGTACTGCAGAAGCGAATTTCGTCCACGTCGGATTGGATAACTTTCAAATATTTACAGTTTTGCATTATACTTTCCATTCCCACCAAATAGAATATACTTCTATTTATTTTCAACCATTGC
>JAYJMB010011701.1:0-48239 GCA_036873735.1 Pouteria campechiana
CCCTAAAAGTGGGCAGATCGAGGTGAAAATCAGTGCAAATGCCCACCATCGCGCCTCGAAAAGCGGGGGCGTGACATGGGGGAGAGAGACATATTGCTGAATGTATTATCCTTTACTATCCCATCTCTTAAAAGGAGGATATGCCCCATTTATACTCCCATTTGGTGGAACTTTTTGATTTGGACAAAAAGGGGAAGGAGAGACTTTAAGAGAAATTTGATTTGTCATGACTTATGTCTTTGAGAGAATACAACATCATAAATGTCATGACCTCTTAAAAGTGTTAAACTCTATAGGTTTATAAATTTCAATTAGTTAGGGGGAGTTTGGTAGAAAATCATTAGCACATTCTTTAACTGTCATAAGTTTTCAAGTTTTTTTATCATAAAAAAGGGAGAGATTATTAGGATTATTGTATATGATTTTGATGACAACAAAACTTGTATTAAGACTTGATTTATTCTAATGATGTATGAGTTTAGAAAGCTTGAGTTGTGAACAGTTATGTTGGAAATGTATGTCTGTTTAAATTATCATTTATGTAAGCATATAAACAAGTTGTTTACATGATAAAAAGGATTAAATATTTTAAAAAAGGAAAGATCGTTATGATCTATTTTTGGATCATATATACATTTGCATACATAAAAATATTATGCTTCATAGAGTTATCATATTATATGTAAGAAAACAATTGTGCTTGAATTAAGAGGCCATATTTGAAAATACAAAACTTGATTTATAGTATTTATCCAAATTCCATAATTGGTACAAATTATATGTGGATAAATACATTTTGATGTAATGATAAATTTCAAGGCTAATAAAGTGGCAAATGCAGAAATTTTCAAGTGCAGGACCACAACCGCCTATTCCAACCGTTTGCCACATTTTAGAACGTTTGAGTTACTAAATTTAAGAATATTGTATCTTGGAAGGAATCAAAAAAAGAAAAACAAAGGTTTCAGAATATGCTTAATCTGAATGCTTCATTCGAAATCTCATACAATCCGAAGAAACAGAGCAAAGTAGAAGCTAGCTTCAAATGGAAGAAGTTCAAAAGCAAACTTCGTCGAAAATTAACTTTGAAAAAAATAGAATGAAAGCTAACTTCAGAGAAAATAAACTAAAAGAAGACTTTGTCCAAAATTAACTTTGGACAAAATAGAATGAAAGTGGATTTCATCCTAAATTAACTTTGAAAGAACAAGCTTTCCACTTCAGTTAGTCCATTGCATAAGAATTTCTTCTAAGTTCATTCGAAACAGCAAACATCATCCAAAAACATTAATTGAAGCTTTCCATTTTTGAGCAACCGTCTTCTTCTCTATCAAGAATGGCGTTGAGGACTTCCCAGTAGTTTAGAACCAAGCAGAAGCGGTGCATTCCAATGGGAGAAATTCAAAATGGCCTTCTACTTTCAATACTGCTCACCTACCTTTGTTTCTATATTCAATATTGCTAATCTACCTCCAATGGTGAGAACTTAAATCTGATATAAATTGAGTGTTGCTAGTATGAGAAAGGGAGAGGAATTGCTAAATCTTCCCTTTGAGCTTCAATCTTCACTTACAAAAGAATATCTTGAGCCTTTGCACTTGAATCTTCTATAACATCTATCAAAGGCTTTCAAGAAGCATTTGGAAAGAGATTTTACTTTTGCATTCAAGTTTTAAAATCCTTCCTTTGTTCTTTTAGTGAAACACTTGTAAAGTGTATTTATTTCTTATACTTTTACCTTCTATGATTGCTCAAACCACTATAATTTCTTGTCTGCTTGTATGATTGCTTTAATTTACTACTTTCCATTGTTTTCTAATTTATTTCATTATTATCTTTATACTACTAGCATGAAGAGAGGAAAATTAATCTAATAGTGGTTAAGCAATAATTTTTATAAACCCAATTCACCCCTCCCCTCTTGGGTTAAGCCAGCCAACGGGACCAACACTTAGCACATGTAGGTTGTTCGACTATTCAAGTGGGACAACATATTTCAAAATTGAGACACTTTGTTTCCAACATCCACGTTCTTCAATGTCAAAGAGGGAGGCTTCTAAATAATTGTGTCCATTTAAAGCATCTTGTTCACCAATAGCTTTTCTTCTTTAATCTTCCTCTATTTAGTAATGAAGTGTCCTTCTTCTAGTGATTCATTGATCAGATCTTGATTAGATAAAGACGTGGCCTCTTCTCAATCATCTTCCCCGGCATCTGCCTAGGCAGCATAAGATGATCTATGCTTATTGGCTCCACATAGCGTAAGACTAGATCCAGCGGCTCTATGAGTTTTTGGAGGATGTGTGCTCGACTCGAAAGGATGACTAGTAGCTAATGGACTAATTGCAACCTCTGTCGACCAACCAAAGCCCTCTCTAACTAGGTTGCATAAGACATAGTTATGTTGAGAGAAGAGCTCTAAGGCTTGCAGCATTAATTGGCATTATTGACAATGTTGTGAGGGTTGGCATCACTAAGCCACACCTCTTTTCTCTTATTTTACATTTTGCTTCACTATTTAATCTAATAGGAACCATTGACAATGTTGTGATGGGTTGGTATTGCTAAGACGCTCCTCTTTTCTCTTATTTTTCCTTTTACTTCAAAGCCACTGCTATTTTCTCTTTTTTGTAATTTTATTTTTCAATACTTTTTAGTTCTCTATAGAGCTTTTCTTGGGATAGTGTTGTTATAAATATGAGAAATTGAATTAAAACTCCAGTTCATAAGATCCTTTTTTTCACCCAAATCTTCCCTATTTCCTCGTTTAATGGCAGTTCTCTAACTTGGCATGTAAGCCTTGATTGATGCATATGTGGGCTACATCTTACTCTCGCTCTAAACTGCCCAATCCCCCCATGAAGGGGCAGCTTTGAACAAAATTTGCTGTTGAGGTGGCTTCCTAGTCAAAGTCGTTGCTTTAGTGTCGTTTTCTATAATGACTTAAGTGTTATCGATTTTATCATAGACTCTGCATTTTTCTAAGAAATCATGCACTCATTGCTCTTCATCGCATAACTTGGTTTGATGTTACACATCCTTATTCACTTATTTTGAATTATCATCTTATGAATTTACTAGTATTGAGATTAGGCATGTAGTTTTGACCACAACAAAACTTGTATTTGACTTGAACTTATAAATTTTGCTAAGATTTTGAATGATGGATGAGTCTCACAAAGGAGACTGGATGGGCCACAAAAGTCTATTGTATCCATTGGAACCATGATTATAGAGCATAAAATCAATAAAGGAGACTATAGAGAAGAGTGCCCTAAAGGCAGAGGTTTATCACACTGATGAGCTCATAATATATCATGTTTTAATACCTAAATTCACATATGTTTTGATGTAAATTTAGTGATATATAAGCACATTCCAGTAAATCTGTACTTAATTTGGTTATTACTTAAATTAAATTTTATGATCATTTATTATGTTTAAATCAAAATAATTAGGTGCGATAAATGAAAAGAAATATAGAAGACAACAAGATGGAGAAAGGAGCAAAACAAGAGTTTGTATAATGAATAAGTGACTAAAAAATAAAGATTCAAAAGCAGAAAAAACATTACGGTTAGAAGTTTTGAAGTGAAATTCAGAAGTAGATAAGAAGTTCTGAAGTGAACTTCAGAAGTAGGTCAGAAGTTTTGAAATGGACTTGACTAGCCAGAAAAATTAAGTGTCGCAGCAACCGAATTAGAAGTCATGGCATGTGATGTAATGAAACTTGATATTACTTGGAGGACACTGTGAGTACAGATGAATATAGATTCAGCTCAAGTAGCCAACATATAAGTTTTAGACCTTGGAGTTATCTAGCTAAAACATTAAGAATCATAGGATTTGGAGTTAAAATATGGAAATTATGGCCAAAGTATTGCAACTATCTCTGACTTCAATCCCATTGATAGAAATTTCTAATGTGCAGAACGTGGTATCACTTATGGTCCAATTTTTGCATATTTTGAGGTTGGTTTGAAAATCATGTTCAACATGATAATCTAAAAGTAATCTTTACAATGCATTAAAAATCACATGATTCTAACTTCAAATGAGAAAGTTATATCCTAAATAGTGCTCACTAAAACTTTTGATACATTAACTCCAAAAGTTATCAAAAGGCATCACTTGTGAGCTCCAATGACTCATGATAGAGGATGATTTAGAAAACATGATCAACATAAAAGATGTATCCCTGGCAATTATCTAACCAATGGGATAAGATATAATTTAGAGTTCAAAAGGAAAAGTTATGAGCAAAATACTAAAACTATTCTAAACTATCAGAAATCTAAACAGGTTTTGAAGCTTGAATTAGTAATGTTAGAAGTTCTAAAGAGCTTTTGAAGAACTTTTGAAGTTAAAAATGTGAAAGTTAGAAGTGTATCAAAAGTATAAAGAGGTTCTGAGTAAGTAAAAACAGAACTTCTACAAGCGAACATTAACCTCAAAAGTTCTATAATGCGATAGAGTTCCAAGGTTTGATCCTCAGAAGTTTTGAGCAGTGCAATAGAACTTTTGGGTAGTGAATTTTCAAAATTTTGAATTTTTGAAATAGAGTAATGAGAAAGAAAACTTCTAAAGATTTCAAAAGAGTGACATGGAATGTTTCTGAGGCCATTAGAAGATGATAGAAATTTGTAGAAGTGCAACTTAAGGAGTGGTTGACAATATCAAGTGTAACAAAAGCTTTCAGAGGTATGACAGAAATCCTAGCGCAAGATATTCAGAAGTTTTGAGCAATAAGGATAGAACTTCTGAGCAAAGAAAAATAGAAGTTTTGTAGAACACAGAAATCCCACTGCCTGATACTCAGAAGTTGACTTTTCAATTGACAGAACTTCTGACCAAGTGAATTATGCAGCTTAGAAGTATTAGTATGTTGGTACAGAAGTTCTCAAAACTTTTGAGAAGTGAAATTTTCGCCATCAGAAATTCTGATATGCTGAATGAGATGTTGTTGGCCACATTATGATCACATATATATATATATATATATTTTTTTTTTTAGCAACTAAGTCCACAATGATCAGCACTTGCAATTATCTGAGATATCTTTGGAAATAATTTCGTTTACATACATTGTTAAAATTTTTTGAAGTTTAGAATGTGCAACCTACTGCAATCTGTAGAAGATATCTTTGGAAATCAGTGGCGTAATAATTTTGTCTATTGTTGAAACTTTTCTTATGCATGAAAATAATCTTTTTGGGTAGAAAATATAGAGTTATTTTTAAAAGAGAATCTTTGTGCATAAAAGAATTGCAATTTGTCGAGGAGTTCTTTTAAAACCCTGGTGCTTGGGTAATTTAGGGGAATTGAGGAGTTCAGAGGACGGTAAGAGGGGAGAGCACAGAGACTTTCAAGGGAGCAAGAGATGGAGTTCAGCTCCACAATCATGCCTTTTTCAGGGAGCTTTCTTTCTGTCTTTAGGATGAACTAATTTCCTTTTTATGGGGCAATGATGTAGCCCTCCTTGATATTCATTATTAATAAAGATTTTTGGTTTATTAATTCAATATCATCTTGTCTTATTGATTGTGTATAATGCAATCATTTGATTTATTTAATTGCTTGATCACCAATTACATAAATTAGCTTGATTATCTCCAAGTACATGGTTAAGGTAGATGCCATATGCTAAACCATGTACTGTGCTCTTTTGAATGAATGAGTGGATGGTTAAGGTAGATGCCATATGTTAAACTATTCTGCTTGGTTTATTAAAGTTCTTTTGATCTTCATGAGTTTTCAATCTCAATTACACTACACGCCATAAGTAATTGGAATGAGAGAAAATACTTGATTTAAACCCGGATGCCTGATGGTAATAATCATATAGTGGATAGAATGAACCCAAGATGCTGAATTGATACCAACATCTCAACAAACATTGAATTTCATCGAGTGGTGAAATTAGATCCCCAGATTCTTACAACTTGAATTCTCTTTTACATTACTTATTGTCATTATTTGCTATTATTTTGCATTACATTTCTAATTACTTAGCCTTTAATTCATCTTGTTGATTTAGGACAACTTAGTTTTAGTAACTAGACATAATTGAACTAGTTTAATAGTTCTCTATGGGATCAACCCTTGTTAAACACACTGTACTGTTATATACTCGTGCACTTGTGAGGAACTATAATTTGACCATCAAACACTTACTGCCTAGTTGGGTGTTCCAAGTCATGACAATAGAGGAGATGCACAAATCCATAATGGAGTTTAACAGAGTTCTGTTGAGATCTCTATAATGTTTAAATTCTATAGAGGAATCTATAGAGGAGACCATAGAGTTCTTTAGGTTGACGATGACAAAGGTCAGTCTCAATAATGGTTGAAAATTCAAGTGGCACTCCAACAGCTATCTTTCAATAGTTGTCTACCAAATGATCAAGAATCCTTCAAAATTTATAAATAAGGTTCTATTGAAGAGAAATAGGATTCTTAAGAGTTCTAAGAGCTAAAAACAAAGCATTAACAAAAGACCCTAATAAGCTTCCAAGTGAATTCACTCCAAAGTGCTCCAAAGTTCAATGAGCTTCAAGCTACATCAAATCCAATACAAGAGAAGTCTAAAGCACAATGAATTTATTGAGCAATCCTTACCATAATGCTTTTATTCTATAAATCTTAGCCTACTTTAGAGGCTTTTACTTGTACAATCTTTATTAGAGTTTTTTTCTATCAAGAAAAAGGGATCTTTGTAGTAGTATTGACTGATGTAAGAGTTTTTTTGTCAGGTCAAAGAAACCAGGAATTGTGTAAGAGTCTATTGTGATCTCAGAAAATCCAGAGATGTGTGATTCCATTGTAGATAATGAAACCCAAGGTTTAGGGATACCTTGAAGAGTAGAGTAGGTGTAGAGTGGGTCAAAAACACTATAATTCCTTATATGCTTTATTGCCTTGTTTGCTTCAACTACTATTCTCTATATACACTTCTACATTCATTTAATTCCCAATCTTGTTTGGTTTCATGCTTGCCTAAACATCTTATTTTGGGACCAATAAGAGGCATTAGCCTTGTCTCGACAACTGTGTATCACACCATTTAGGCTTCTTGTGCTCGATACATGTGCCCAAATTTAATTAATCCATTTTTAAGGTTTCCATCTCAATTGGAAGCTTTCTCTCTTCCTCTCTCTATTTTGGCTACTTCTCTATTTCCCAAAATGATAGAGGCAATTTTGTTAAAACTAACCCCTTTAATTAAGCTTGATTTTGATGATGAATGCTAAGTAAAAGTTAAGTTTTGATAATGAGAAAACACATGAGTCAAAAAGTTAAGTACTAATATGTCAATTTTCAAGTGTTGCAAAATTAAAATGATAAAACCAAGAAAACACAAAAGGAAGCTAATCTTAAAAGTGATATGGGACATAAGGAATTGAAAGAATAATGCATACATATCATAAATCAAGAAAAAAAGAAAGAAAATAGTAAATGCAGAAAAATAACCAAGTTTTGTAGTTTAGAGGATAGCTCAGAGGACATTTTAAAGGTCTCTGGAATGGTCAAAAAGAAAATTCAAGTATAAAATTTCTTTAGAGCTATCTTTAGAGGATAGAAAACTTCTTTTAGAGGTCTCTAGCACACCTCTTGAATGCTTTTGATTTAAATTAAGTCTTTAGAGGAGAAACCAACCTTCAAAGGATTTGCAAAAGTAGCCATTCATGGTAGTTGAACTTGTCAAAGTACATAGAGGGAGCTTCAGGGGACAAGTTCCCGACCTTCAAAGGTTCGAAGAAGGATCTAAACCAAGCTCATTTGTTTAAGCAGACTTCAGAGAAAAGAAGACCTTCCTTCAAAGGTTTGCATTTAATGCGACGAAGTTATTAACAATGTTCACCTAACCTTAAGAGTTATAAAGCTCAATTTTAGGGTTTTGAAGCTACCAGTGTCAGCTTTCCAGTTGAGTGAATTGCCAGTTATCACAATGGGTAAAAAATTCAACAAGCTTTCGGACATTGACTAAATTATCTTCTAGGGCTTATAAATCAAAGATCAAGATGCTGGAAAAAAGTGTTAGACATTCTAAGTGTGCATTAACATGCATTTACAAAAATTAAAGTTTTCTCCCAAAGAGAGGTTCTACTCCAACTATGCATAACTCTGAATCAAACTCAAATACAAGATCATCTTCATTTTCTAGAAGTTTGAACTTTTGTATTGTACTAATAATCCTTTTATTGATTTGATTTTCATTATGTATAATTTTACCTAAGTAAGAGGCATAATTTTGTATGAATTACTTTGTTTATTTTGTTGTTGTAAGTTTTTGCTGTGAATCCTACAACAAGTGTGTGGTGTCAAGTTTTATAGTATGAAGATGAGAAGGGTTATTGTCTCCACAAGGAATGTGAAATTTTAACAATTCACTACCTATGGTAGTAACTAATCCTAATTTTATTTGGAAAATCAAAGACTAAGAAATTGAATAATAAGTAATAGTAGACTATGTTGAACCATGTTATCTAGCTTGATTTTGATGACAAACATTTTTAACCAAGTATATTTTGATGATGAGGAAAAGCATGAGTGAAACATTAAAGTACTAACATTTTGCTCTCAGGAATGTTGTAGAAATATAAACTCATACTCAACTTGAAAATAACCTTTATGATGACAAAAGGAAGCTATAAAGAAAATGCTCTTTATAAAGTTAAGTATATAAAATTTCACACATACTTAATTCAAGAAAAACAAAATCTAAAGTATTGAAGACATGCTTGGAAGCCAACAGACCATCTTTGGAGTCCTTCTTGTGTGCTTCAGAGAAAATCGCATTGCTTCGGACACGTCTTAACAAACTTTGGCTAAGACGGTTGAAGCTTCGGAAACTAACGAGATATGGCTTGGAAATATTCAGACAAGCATTGGAGTCTTCACAAGTATCAACATACTTTAGAGAAGATTTAAATACTTCGGACAAGTCGTAGCATGCTTCAGAAAAAGTTGAAGAGCTTCAGAAAAGTCATGAAAGTCTTGGAGATATCTTTGTACACTTCGGAAACAACATGATAAGCTTTGGAGATAATTAGTTATGCTTCATAATAAATAGACATGCTTCGGAGAACCTGAGGTCACATTTTGAAAAGAATTTAGACAATCTTTGGAAACAATAATCATGTTTCAAAGATGTTAAACCATGCTTTGGAGATGTTAATCAAACTTTGGAGATGTTTGACCAAGGCTTCGGATTACTTTTCTGAAGGCAATATAAGTTCAAAAAATCTAAATTTCTCTCAACAAGTGACTAACGCAACTAAGAAGGATTACTATCACTTTGGAAAATCTGAAGAAAATAAATTAGATTATCCAAAATCAATCAAGACACCATATGTTCACTCATCTCTTCAGAATATTTAATATGAAAAGTGAACGTTTTGAAAATTCAGGGACATAAGTAATAGACCAATACCAGAAAGCTGCAAAGTCAGACATCAAATAAAAGATAAGGTAAAGAAAAAAGTTTTTGAATGTTTGAATGTCTACCAAGATCAACAACAAAAAAATCTCTCTCAACCTATAAAAGAGAGATTCATAAGCAGAAGAAAATAAACCGATTGAATATTTTTTGAACTTTGCTGATCACACGAAGAACATTCAGAATCTTCCTCCAAAAGTTCAACCTTGACAGATACAACTCAGTCAGAGCTATCAAAGTTTAAATCTCTACTTGATCAAGGAGTTTGAATCTTTTACTCTTACTATTTAATCTTTCGCTTAGAATTCTGAATTTATGTAGAACTCTACCTAAGTAAGCATTAATCTGTACAATTTATTTTAGTGTTTGGCAACAAAAGTAGAGTGCTTGGTGTTTATGTATAAAGATAAGCAAGTAGGGAACTTACTAAAAGGGTGTAAGTTTGTTGGTGAGCTTTGGAAAACTAACAGGTTGTGAAAGTTTTTGGTTAGCTTTGAAAACCAATAAGTCAGTGGGTGAGCTTGTTGTAAAACCAACATGTATTTGATCAGGTTGATCAAGGTATTAGTAGAACCTAAGCTTAGTAGAGAAGACTGATTCAGAGAAGTGAAGTAGGAACCCAGGAAGAGCCGAACCACTATAAAAATCTTGTGTTGTTTATTATGCAATCTATTTTATTTATTCTTTTAACACCATAATCATTTGATTTGGGATAAAAGTTTGAAAAGCTTAATTCAGTCCCCCCCCCCCTCTTGAGCTACCATTGCATAAGGGACCAACAAACTAAACACTTGCAAACTTTAGCAGAAGGAATTTAAGATAGGAAAGTTCTAGAGGATCGATTTCACTTATGTTTCAATTATGGTATTCTCAACTCATTATATATTAATTATTTTATTGGTTTATAAATCAAGAATTTGAACTCACTGAACTCCCTCTCTTGAGTGCCAAGTCAAGTATATATTATCAATATCTCAATTTCAATATCCCTATAAAAATTGAAAGATTAGGAATTCATTAAGATTAATAATTATTTTAAATGATTTTGCAAAATTTAAAAGCTCTCCCCAATCATCTAGAATTTTATGCTATGAAATCTAGATCTTAATTAGAATTACATTTGAACATCAAATCCCAAATGTAAAATTATTCAATAGATCAGCAATAAATTAAAAGCATTAAGAATAAGATATCACAAACAAACCAATAAAAACTCTCAATATTATAACTAATCAATCATACTATAATGTTCACAAAAGATCCATCTCTTGTCTAGAAAGAGAACTTTGTCTATTCGTAATAATATAAAAAATAATCTTAAGTATTCTAAACATGATGAAAATAAAAATTGGAAGAACAATTAGGAACAAAGAAACCCTATTCAAAGGTGAATCTTCCTCCATAGCTATGCACTCGAAATATCTTCTAAACTTGTGCTCCTTCACCAAAGTTACTTTTTTTGTTTGGTACCTTTTCCCTCTTTAAATAACCCAAATTAGAGTTAGGTTGTACCCCCATATGAATTCTCCCTTTGATTTGCACACAAAGAATGTTAAAAACAACAATTTCAACATTAACTCGTGCTGCTATAGTGTTTCTGGCTTCTTTCCTTCTAAACTTGAAAATGTTGGTCCCATTTAGATGGTGACTCAAGAGAGGGGGTGAATTGAGTCTTTAAAATTTTTGGCTAGAGAATGATTAAAGTGCAAGAATAAAGAAAAGACTAACAATACAATGTACTTAGACTGGTATTTTTATAGTAGTTTGGCCCTTTACTTGAGTTCCTACTCAACTTCTCTGAGTTAACCTTTTCTTCTAAACTCAGGTTCCACTAACACCTTCTTTAATCAGCAACCTCTTGATCAAATAAATACACCTGTTGGTTTCCAAGTTCATCAATTAACTTTTACAAATACCAAGTAAGTACCCTACTTGCTTTCACTACACAGAGGGCAAGTCCTTAACTTGAAGAAATATGCAGAAATAAATATATACAAATATTAATGCCTCTAGCAGGATAATTTTGTACAAAGTTTAAAAGCAATAATCATAGTTGATATAAAAATAATGCAGTAAGATTCAAATTTTAGAAGTGGTTGAATCAATGACTTTGAATGCTTCTTTGAATAAACTGCAGTGGAGTTAAAATCATGGAAGAAAAAGCCTTAAAGACTTAGTAAATGCTCTCTTTTATTTCTCAAAATGATCTCCTTGATTTCATCATTCTTACTTAACTTATTTTATACTGAATTCTTTGATTTTATCTGCTATGGTAGGTGAGAATCATTAAATGCAAAGAAATGTTCAAATTTATAACCATTGTACTTTTCAGTGAGGTTTCAGAGTCTATGAATCAACATCAGATCCTCCAAGCTTTTAAGTGATATGAAGTTTCCCAAATAGCTAAAACAAGTTGCCATCTCTTCAGATGCTCCAAAGATATGTTTCGGGGACTCCGAAGTTGCGCGATAGTAGTGACTCATGTTGGGATGGTAGGAACTGACTCCAAAGGAGTTTTACCATCTACGAAGAGCTTAACTTGTAACTCTAAATATTTAAGTGCCTCTTTGACTCTGAAGTATTTTAATTGGCTCCAAAGTGCATCTCCTTTGACTCCGATGAGTTGTATTCTTTGAAGAATGTCTAGTTAACTTTGAAGGCTCTCATCATTGTCTCCAAAGCACATTGTCAACTCTGAAGTACTTGACTCAACTCCGAAGTGAATTTAACTGACTCCAAAGTTTTTGAGCTTGTGACTCCGAGGTGCTTTAACTGACTCTGAGGTTTTTTAGCTTATGGCTTTGAAGCAATTCAATTGACTCTGAAGGATGTGAGCCTATAACTTTGAAGTAATATAATAACTTTGAAGTTATTTCTCTCTATTTTCGAAGTGCTCCAGTGTCTCTGAAACTCTTGTCTTGACTCTGAGGTGTTTTTGCTGAATCCAAAACTTGTGACTTCGTGACTCGAACAATATTTTCCACTTTCTTTAAAATGCTTTAATGGCTCCAAAGGGTTATCTTCTTGTCTCCAAAGTGTTTGAGCAACTTCGAAGGGCTGAATTTTTTAAACCCGAAGTTGACTCCTAAGCTTCCTTGATAACTCCAAATTTTTTATTTTCTTCTTTTAAGTATATCTGTAATTTATATACTTAGATTTCTTGAACATTTACTTGGTTTCTTCCTTTGATCATCATGAAGATTATTCTCAAGATTAGTTTGGAAAAATATTTCTGCAAAATGCTTGAGAATGAATTGTTGGTACCTTAATGTTTCACTCATGTCTTTGTTCATCATCAAAATATGGTTGGTTAAGAATGTTCATCATCAAAATCAAGCCATTTAAGAGGGTATGTTCAACATTCTCCCCCTTTTTAATGATGACAAAACACTATGTGATGTACCTTTCAAACTTATCTAATAAAGAAGCATGAATTTCAATGAAATTCTATTAATTTAGTGTAACTCCCCCTGAATGGGTGCATTATATTTCATACAAAATTTCATAAATTTCAATACATTTTCTCCCCTTTTTTTCAGAATAAAAAAAGTGGAAAGAAATAGAAATAATTTCAAATAGTCTAGTATGAAACATTACAAAACATGATCAAAATTACATATATGATGGATGTCTATCAGAAAATAAAGATTACAAGAGAATTACATACATCAGTTAGAGATAATTAAAGAGAAGAATGAATGTACAAATGTAGCAGGATCAGCGAGATGATCTGAGTTTTCTCTTATAGGTTTTAGAAAATAGTTTAGACTTAGGTTGAGAGGTTGATGGTTTCGGAGATGACTTGGGTCTTTTTGGTGGAGGAGGTGGAATGAAAAATGGATCCTCTAGGATTGCAGATGGGGGTTCATGAGTATAAGCTATGGGTCCATAATTAGAGACATAGATGAAATCAATACACTCTCTAAATTGTGGATCTAACAACTTAGGGAAAAGTACAAGAGTTCCTTTTAAGAGGGTCTCTATGTTGGCATTCATTCTAGCAGTGTACTCTTGATAGTACATGGTGATTAAAGAAAGAGAAGCCTTTTTGGGTTCTTTTGGAGGTGGAATTTTTGGCTTCTTCTTGGGTTTAGAAGAAGATGGCTTAGATGAAGATGATGGTTGGGGCAATAGTTTTGGCTTGGGGTTTTAGCTTTGGTAGAAGAGAGTGGAAACTGGGTTCAGATGAAGAGGATGGTTGAGAATAGCTCACCCTAATTTTGTGTTGCAATGATGAATCAGTGAGTTGATGAAATTAAAGAGGAATATTATCAGCAATTGCTCAGAGATTTGCATTTGAGTATAATGAAAATTCTTCTTCAATAATAAGAAAAAGTTCACGAGGATCTGAAGGAGATGGAAATGAACTTATAGTTGCCTAGACTTTGGGAGTGAGTGAAGACGTTTCTCAGAATATCTTTTAAGAATTGACTCTTCATTAAGAATTTGAATTTTATGACCCTTGGAGGTCAATGGTGGATCAGAAAGAAGTTGAATCCTAAGTAGAATATTAGGATTTGTGAGTTCTGAGAAAAGCAATTCTCGAGGAGATAGAATGAGAGATTGAGAGAGGAACACTACATCAATTTCAAAGTTGATTATTGATCTACTCCTAAACTTAGAGTATGTCATCCAGATTGGATTTGAGATATGAATAAGAACGTCAGGCTTATCATAAGCTAGTTTTGGAAGAGATTGTGAAGGAATTTGTGGAGGAATTGGAAGGAATAATAGATCCTTTTCAATCTAATCTAGGAAATCATATGGACCTTGGGGAAGAAAGTAAAATTCAGGAATTGGTACTGTGATAGGATACTTCCATATCTAATGGGGATTGGAAAGGTAATCCTCAAGCATATTTGAAAAGACTTCAGTGGTTGGAAGAGGTGGAGGCTGTATTGGAGGAGAGGGAGAAGCAATTTTAGTAGGTTCATTCTTAGGTTGAGCAACCTTTGAAATTGTAGGGGATGATGGATGAGGAGAATGTGTGGGGGAAGACATCACTGAGATGGGAGAATTGCTTCTAAATGGGGAGAAGTGAGGTGGAGGTGGAGAATGAGTATGATAAGTTTGATCTCTAAATGACTCTGCTAGTGATTGTAGAGATTTAAGTCTTTGATCAATCTTATTAGCTCTTAAGATCATGGATGACATGGCATAGTTGAGTCTTTGATCAATTCTGTTCATTTGAAGAGCTAGAGTTGACAAAAGGTTTTCAATGTTTTTAAGTCTATTTTCTAGATTATGTGGAATGGGTTGAGGAGTGGGGATTGATGAAGTGGTTGGTTGATGAGTAAGTCTTATGGGTGATGGAGATCTGATGGGTGTATAAGGAGTGGTTTCTACTGCTGCTATTTAATTTTCTCTTCTTAAAACCTCTCCTGACTCCTCTATTCAGACAGATCTTTCTTCCTCTCTTGGAGTTTCTATTGTTTATTTTTCCAAATTCTCTTCTCTTATTGTTCTTTCTTCTTCTTCTTCTTCTTCTTCTTCTTCTTCTTGCTCTAGCCTAGATCTGTTTAATTGATCTGCTTTTCTTGGTTTTTCACTAACCTAGCCTTGTGGAGTTTTCTTGAAACCTATTCTCTTCAGGGTTTTCTCATTAATTGTGTCCGAGTCTCTTGGAGATTCTCTTTGATCCTTGGACAGACTGACTCTTGCTTCCCTTATTAGCTTAATCAGAGCCATTCCATAAGAAAGATGGAATCTTAAGGTGCTCTTAATTGAATAAATATGATCTGACATTATCTTTGTCAGATCCGCTTTCTTTCTTTTCTTCAAAGCCCACATTATTCTCCCATCCTTTTATGATATATCTCCTGTGGCTCCTTTTCTTGGATACACATTATTTTTTACAGTCATGTAAGCTAATTTAAGACGTAAGATTAGATGACTAATAGTGAAGATAATTTTCTCTCTCATCTATTTCTGCTCTTGCCAAATCTGAAAACAATTATCATCTGGTAGGCCACTCTGGTTCATCTTTTATTGAAACATCTTCTCAAATTTTCTATGGACATATCAATTTCCACTTCTACAATCCATAACCTTTTTGATCTAAGATTATGGTTGCAGATTAGGGCTCTCACTAGTCATGGATAGAATTGATCAATGTAGCTTACATACTCCATCCATCATTGATATTTGAATCATTCACATACATCCAATTTCATGTCACTATCTTCGAAAACATCAAAGTTGAAAGCTCTTCATTTTATAATTTTTCTATCATAGTATCTTTCCATGTACTTAGAGTAATTAGATTAACTATTGAGAAATGTCACCTCAAGTGTATTGGTTTCATATCTAACTCTGTTTGTTGCTCTCTATTCTGTATACTCTTCTCTTTCCTTCCTTTTTCCATCTACCGAGTTGGTGGTTCTTTTTGTTCTCATCATTATAGTAGAAGAGGATTGAGTTTTGGATGTTGTGAGTGTTTCTAGACTGAGATGGGAAAAACTAATGGAGAAGATGTGATGGAAGGATTGGTTGAATTGAGGAGTTTGAATAATGTGGGAAGATAGAGGGTTTTCTCTAAAAGGGGGTTTTTGGACTTTTGAAAAAACAAGATTTTAGGCTTTCAAAGGTCTTTGAATATTTAAATAGGGTTTAGGATTTAATTTTTTGATGCATCCGAAGTATGTGCGATCTTCAAAGGCAATAGATAAGTTAGATTTATGCTTCGGTGACTTTGAAGCTTTACTTCGGAGGTAGCATAGCTCATCGAAGGCTATGAAATGATCATGTGAGAGAATGGACTTCAGGGGCTCCAAAATTTTATTTTGGAGGCTAGAAAAAAGAGTGTTGAACTATTATCAGAGTTAATACTAATTTTTAGAAGGCGTGATCAATCTTCGGAGGGTCCAAAGGATATTTCGGAGGCTCTGAATGTGATGCCAATTTTTCAGATTTGTTCTTTTGTGTATTTTTCAATGGAATATTCAATAAGGAACATATGCTTCATCATATAGATGTTCTATCAATTTCAAGTTAAGCATTTGAATCTAAAACACCTTGTTCTTTTCTTAACTTACCAAATCTATCTTTTGGAAGAGGTTTAGTAAAGATGTCTACTAATAGATTTTCAGTTGACACAAATTCTAAACAAATGTTATGATTTTGAATATGATCTCTGATAAACTGGTGCCTAATTTCTATATGCTTTGTTCTGAAATGTAAAACTAAATTTTTGGTTAGACTTATAACACTTATGTTATCATATCTTATGGGTATATCAACAAAGTTAAGACCAAAATCACTTAATTGTTGTTTCATCCAAAGGATCTGAACACAGTAATTGCCAGTTGCTACATATTCTGCTTCAGTAGTTGATAATGCAACAGATGTCTGTTTCTTGGAAAATCATGATATGATCATGCTTCCTAAAAACTAACAAGATCTTGAGGTACTATTTCTGTCTATATATATCCAACAAAGTCTACATCTGAGTACCCTACCAAATTAAAATCAGAACCTTTTGGATATCACAAACCAAGGCTTGGTGTGTCTAATAGGTATCTAAAGAGTCTCTACATAGCAATTAGGTATGACTCTTTGGGATCTGACGGAAATCTAGCACACATGCCGACACAAAACATTATATCTGGTCTACTTACAGTCAAATATAATAATGATCCTATCATGCTTCTATAGAGTTTGTTACATACTGATTTACCTCTCTTTATCTATCTTTATTGAAGTTCATTAGTGTTTTATATCTTTTACCATCTTCAATGTTGAATTTCTTTAGAAATTCTTTTGTGTACTTGACTTGGTGGATGAAAATTTCTTCCTTTTCTTGTTTGATTTGTAACTCCAAGAAGAAGTTGAGTTCACCTATCAAACTCATTTCAAATTCTCCTTACATAGTCTTGGAAAAGTCTTGGCAAAGGTTTTCATTAGTTGCACCAAATACTATGTCATCAACATAAATTTGAATTATAAGTATATCTTTCTTTGCATGCTTAATGAAGAGAGTGGTATCCACTTTACTCCTTGAAAAACCTTTTTCAATCAAAAATTTACTTAGCCTCTCATACCAAGCACTAGGAGCCTGTTTCAACCATAGAGGGCTTTCTTGAGTTTGAAGACATGACTTATACAATGAGGATCTTCAAACCCAGGGGGTTTGTTCCACATATACCTCTTCATACCATTTAAGAATGCACTCTTTACATCTATTTGACATAGCTTGAAATCCATATATGATGCAAATGCAAGAAGCATTCTAATGGCTTCAATCATTGTAATAAGAGCATACGACTCTTCAAAGTTAATGCCTTCTTCTTGATAATACCCCTTTGCAACTAATCTTGCCTTATTTCTCATCATAATTCCTTATTCATCTAATTTTTTCCTGAAGACCCATTTTGTTCCTATAACAGATTGATGGTTTGATCTTGGAACAATAGTACACACATTATTTCTTTTAAATTGATATAATTCTTCTTGCATAGCTAAAATCTAGTTTTCATCTTCTAATGCTTGGTCTATATAAGTTAGTTCTAATTGAAAAATGAAAGTAAAATTGTCACATATTTGGTGATAGGATGATCTAGTTCTACCTTTATCGAACACATCACCAATTATCTAGTTTTTAGGATGAGCATACATAAACCTCCAATCTTTGGGAAGATATGAGTTACCCTCCTCATTTACCTCTGTTATGGATGGTTCAACTTCATCCATTGTTGTCTTTGATAGTGGAGCTTCCAATT
Source organism: Pouteria campechiana (assembly GCA_036873735.1). Taxonomy (NCBI): domain Eukaryota; kingdom Viridiplantae; phylum Streptophyta; class Magnoliopsida; order Ericales; family Sapotaceae; genus Pouteria; species Pouteria campechiana. The sequence continues at coordinate 18,157 of JAYJMB010011701.1, forward strand.
GTTCATCTTTTAATCTCAGTTTTTCCACACTTGTTGGAAGATTATTTGTCTCATCATCAAAATCACTATTTCTTTTCATAGAGTTAGTATGTTCATCAAATTTAATATGGATGGATTCCTCTACTATCTTAAGTCTCATGTTGTATACTCTAAATGCCTTGCCAACAATGAAATAATCAAAAAATATTCCTTGATCAGATCTACTATCAAATTTTCCAAGGTTTTCTTTGTCATTGTTAAGAATAAAACACTTACAACCAAAAGTATGAAAATAAGAGATATTTGGTTTCTTGTCATAGTATAATTCAAATGGAGTTTTGTTGAGTATGGATCTAGCAAAGATTTTGTTAATAATACAGCATGTGGTGTTCATTGCTTTAGCCTAAAAATGTTGTGGTAGGCTATATTCACTCAACATTGTCTTCATCATTTCTTGCAATGATCTGTTCTTCCTTTCTGCTACTCTATTTTGTTAGGGCATTCTTGGTGTAGAGAAAGTATGAAAATTTCCATTATTTTCACAAAAATCAGTGAATCTATGATTTTCAAATTGTCAATCATGATCACTCCTTATGGCAATAATGTGAGAGCTTTGTTCATTCTGTACACGTTTGGTAAATATTTAAAAAAGTGAAAAAGCTTCATCTTTGGATGCTTAAAATATTACCAAGTAAATCTACTATAGTCATCCATAATGACATATGCATAATATTTTTCTCCAAAACTTCTAGTTCTTATTGGTCAAACTAAGTCCATATATAGCAATTGAAGGGGTTTGGTTGTGTATACCCCTTTGTTTGACTTAAATGATTCTTTTACTTGCTTTTCTTTCATGCAAGCATCACACAACTTATGATCAAATTTGAGTTTTGGTAAGCTGACAACTAGATCTTTATTATATAGTCTTTCAATTAGATTTTTGTTGGCATGTCCTAGCCTTTTGTGTTACAACATGGGTTCATTATCATTCATAACAAGACACTTAGCTTGAATATCAGAAAGATCAACCAAATATATATTTCCATGTCTTCTACCATACACTATAATTGATTGAGACTTATCCAATACAAAAAAATTGAGATTAAATACAACTTTGTAGCCTTTGTTACAAAACTAACTTACACTAAAAAGATAGTATTTCAATCCTTCTACTAGAAGTACACCTGAAATTGTAGTAGATAGTGGTTGACCGACTTTACCGATCTCAACTACTCTACCTTTACCATTATCGCCAAAGGTTACTATTCCCCCATATTCCATTTTCAGCTTCATTTTAAGCTTCCTATTCCCTGTCATGTGCCTTAAGTAATCACTATCGATATACCATGAGCTGATCAGCACACCTGCATGGATAAAGTTAAGTCTTAACTTTTGGTACCCATTTGGGAATGGGTCCAGATGGGTTAGTTGTAGATAGTGTTGATACCCATTGTTTCTTGGGTAATACTGTTTTAACTAAAGGAGTTTGGGTTACATTTAATACATTTGCAACTATCTTTGAAACCCAAATTGTAGTCTATTTAGGCTCAAATTTTCTATGTTGCTGCTGTTCTTTGGTTTCATTCTTAATAGAGTAGAAGTCAGTATCTTTCTAAGAGCATTGTTCTTAACTACTACTTGCTCAAGTATGCTATTGGTGTTATTGTTATTCTTGAACTTGAAATTTTCTTCCTTCATTTTGGAGCATTTATTTGTAATTCTTTTGAGCTACTTTTAGTCTCTTTGTACTTCTCTTTTAAAGTCATAAAACCTAAATATAATTCTTCAAACATTTCTTCATGATCGGGAGTTTCAAAATTAGAATTTACTTGCTCTTCATGGATTGCCATGAAGCTGATTCCCATATGAAGTTCATCTTGAGTACTTCTGTTTGGAGAGAGTTGACTTATTTGAGCTTGATATTCGTCTTTCTCATCACTTTTACTTTAATTTATTATGTTCTCTAGCATCTCCCTGCAAGAGCTTTCTTTTTCTTCTGAAATTTTCTGCTTGTTCTGTTGTTATTGTTATTGTTCCTGCTATTCTTCTTTCTGTCAATGTATGAGTTATACCTCTTCTTTTGTTGATCATTTTGCCTCTTGTTTAGTTTTAGACAATCAAACTTCATGTGTCCAGGTTTCCCATAATTGTAATAGGTGGGTGGTTGTTTCTTTCTGGCATTTCTTCCAAAATTATTTCTTGAACTATTTTCAAAATTTTTCTTCTTTAGTATGGATTTGAATCTTCTTGTAATCATTGCCATCTCCTTGTCTTTATCTCCACTTATGGATGCATTATTTGGGATTTTTCATTCTCTAACTCAGCTTTAGAGAAATTGCTTTCTTGCCCTTTGGTTCTTCTGTATTTTTTTGCTTCATTAACACCTCATGAGACAAAAGAGAACCCATAAGCTCTTCTAGACTCATTATGTCTAGATTCCTTGCTTCTTGAATTGCTGTCATTTTGGGCATCCTTTGCTTTGACAAGTATCTTAGAATTTTCTTTACCATTTTGGGCTTTGTATACTTTTCTTCTAGATTTTTCAGCCCGTTTGTTATCTTTTGAAATCTTCTAAACATGTCTAAGATTGACTCATTTCCTTCATGTTGAAAGCTCCATATTCCTACATAAGAAGATTTATCTTAGTTTCTCTTACTTGTTTTGTGCCTTTGTGTGCAATCTTTAGTTTGTCCCAGATTTCCTTCGCTGTATCACAAGAGGATATCTTATCAAACTTAGAGGATGTAAGGGCACAGTAGAGGCAGTTCTTTACCCTAGCATCTTTTTCAATTACTAGAATGTTCTCAGTAGTGTATTTATCTTTAGTGTTTAGGACAATCATTCCATCTTTGATGGTTTTCCATAGCTGATAATCTGAAGCAATCAAGAAGTTTTTCATTCTTATCTTCCAGTATCCATAACTTGTACCATCAAATAATGGTGGTTTGGAAGTGGGTTGACCTTCAGTAGAAGTGTTGTGGAAATAGCAAGTCATTAACATCTCTTCATAAGTTATATAAATGGAATAGTAAGGTATAACTGGTGAAGCCAGCTCTGATACCAATTGTTGGTCCTGTTCAAATGGTGATTGAAGAGGGGCAATGAATTGAGTCTTTAAAATTTTCAGCCAGAGAATGATGAAAGTTCAAAGATAAAGAAAAGACTGATAACACAATGCACTTAGACTGGTTTTTTTTTATAATGGTTTGGCCCTTCACTTGGGTTCCTACTCCACTTCTCTAAGTTAGCCTTTTCTGCTAAACTCAGGTTCCACTAATACCTTCTTTAATTAGTAACCTCTTGATCAAACAAATACACCTGTTAGTTTCCAAGCTCACCAACTAACTTTTAGAAATACTAAGCAAGTATCCTACTTGCTTTCACTACATAAAGGTAAGTCCTTGACTTGCAAAAATATGTCAAAATAAATGTGTACAAATATTAATGCCTCTAGCAAGCTGATTTTGTACGAAGTTTAGAAGCAATAATCATAGTTGATATAAAAATAAAGCAATAAGATTCAATTTCCATAAGTGGTTGAATAAATGGCCTTGAATGCTTCTTTGAATGAACTGCAGTGGAGTTAAAATTGTGGAAGAAAAAGCCTTAAAGACTTAGTAAATGCTCTCTTTTGTTTCTCAGAATGAACTCCTTGATTTCATCATTCTTACTTAACCTCTTTTATATTGAATCCTCTAACTTTCTTTACTATGATAAGTGAGAATCATTAAATGTAAAGAAATGTTCAAATTTATAACCATTATACTTTTTAGTGAGGTTTGGGAGTCTTTAAATCAACATCAAATCCTCTGAGCTTTTAAGTGATATGATGTTTACAGCATAGTTCACACAAGTTGCCATCTCTTTAAACGCTTCAAAGATATATTTTGGAGACTCCAAAGCTACGCGATAGCAACATCTTGCTTCAGGATGGTAGGAACTAACTTTGAAGGAGCTTTATTATCTTCGAAGAGCTTAAATTGTAACTCCGAATGAGCTAAATCCAAATATTGAAGTGCCTCTCTGACTTCGAAGTACTTCACTTGTCTTCGAGGTGCATTTTCTTTGACTCCGATGAGTTGTATTCTCTAAAGAATGTCCAGTTAACTCCAAAGGCTCTCATCATTGTCTCTGAAGCACCTTGTTGACTTTGAAGTACTTGACTCAACACCAAAGTGCTTGACTTAACTATGATATTTGTGAGCCCGTGACTACGAAGTGCTTTAACTGACTCCGAAGTTTCCGAACTTGTGACTCCGAGATCTTTAACTGGCTCTAAAGTGTCTGAGCTCATTACTCAATTGCAATTCAATTAACTCCGAAGGACGTGAGCCTATAACTTTGAAGTAATATAATAACTCTTAATTTATTTCTCTCTATCTTCAAAATGCTCTAGTGGCTCCGAAACTCTTATCTTAGCTCCAAGGCATTTTTCCTGAATCTGAAACTTGTGACTTCATGACTCCGAAGATATTTTCCTCTTTCTCCAAAATGCTTCAATGGCTCCGAAGGCTTATCATCTTATCTCTGAAGTGTGGAGCAACTCTGAAGGGATGAACTTTTAATCCCGAAGTTTACTCCGGAGCTTCCTTAGAGCATATCTATAAGTAATAACTCTAAATTTTTTATTTTCTTCTTTTAAGTATATCTATAATTTATATACTTAGAGTTCTTGAGCATTTTACTTGGTTTCTTCCTTTGATCATCATGAAGATTATTCTCAAGATTAGTTTTGAAAAATATTTTTGCAAAGTGCTTGAGAATGAATTGTTAGTATCTTAATGTTTCACTCACGTTTTTGCTCATCATTAAAACATGATTGGTTAAGAATGTTCATCATCAAATTCAAGTTATTTAAGAGTGTATGTTCGACAGAAAATTCACTTCAATGCACAATTGATTAGGGCTTTTAACATTTGATCAATGTTTGGTCCACCTTAAAATCACAAAATCCCATAAAATTATCGTTGAATTTGCCTTGAATTGTTACTGGAATATTACATAAAAGACCTTATGCACAAGATTCCTAAAAACTTGTGCATGAAGTTTCAATTAAATTTATGCCAATTGATTTCAATTGATTTTTGCATGATATTTTCATAATCTGAATTTGTACAAGATTTTTTCCCATGCATTTTTGCAAAAGCTTCTCCATCAAAATTATCATGAAATTGAAATCACAAAGAATTGGCACCATGAAATTTTGCCCATGGAAATTCCATCTAAATTACATAAAAAATTTCTATGAACTTGCGTATAAACTTGCACTTACGGATTGGAGGATAATTGATTTGTGCAAGTAGTGGATTAGGGTTGTTTGGATGTCCATCTATGTTGTAGTGGTTAAGGTTTTGCAATTGAAGTGATGTGATATTCTGAAAACTTCATCTCCAAGTAATTAATTTCAACCATCCATCTAATAATTTGTCCACTACATAATCCCACTTTATCATCATGTTTGATGCTTGATCAAGGGCTAAGATTGATACTCCCATGGTCATATATTTCCCCTTGAAGATTGGTTTGCTAAAAATAGCAAAACTTGCATGAAAATCCACCTAACTTTATCTTGTTGGTCCCATTAGGTGGCTAAACCAAAGAGGTGGGGGGTGTGAATTAGGTATAGAAAAATTATTTACTTAACCTCTATTTAAGCAAATCCTTCTTTTTTCTATTAGTGTGATAACCAAAAAAAATAAACAATACAACAATGAAAAGCAGGAGATTGAAACAATCAAACACAATTTATAGTGGTTCAGGCCCTTTCTTGGCACCTACTGCACTGTCCAAGGTTTACTAACCTTGGGTTCCACTATCCCCTATGGAATCACAATTGGTTTACTGAGCTAACCTAGAACTCATACATATGTTTTATGACCTCACTCGAAATTTACAATGCTGGTTTCCAAGGTGACCAACGAACTTGTTGGTTTTCAAGCTCACTAACAAATTTATACAAGGATGGTTTTCCCAAGCTCACCACCGACTCATGCAATCTAGTTTGTTAAGTGCTTACTAGCAACTCCCTAATCTGGTTTGGTAGAGATAACCAAAAACTCCACAAATAAACATGTACAAATAAATGTCTCTAACTAGGCCTATTTATACACACAGTTAAAGGTCAAATGAATATAAAAGATATAATAATAAAGCATATTATAGTGAATTCAAACTACCCTAAAGTGCTATTGATGTGTTCTTAAAACTTATTGATCTTGACAGCTTGTTGGAGTGAATGCACTTGGAAACTTGAAAGGGTTTCTTGTATTTGATTTGTCTTTGGCACTCAGAACCCTCAAGCTTCTTGTTGAGTGCCGGGGAAGACTTGAGATGGTGCTTTTGTTAATGCAGAAGCTCTTCCCTTGTGTTGTGAAGAAGTATGGTGTTGAATGAAAATTAAATGATGAAAGCTCTTTTGTGAGTGTGGAAGTTTAAGTTCTTGGCCTTAGGGTTGTAAGTTTTTTGATGAAGATTAAAGCTTAGTTCTAGCTTTTTATCTAAGCGAATCTTTCTGTCTATTGGTAGGCAGTATTATAGGCTGCTATGATACTGGTTTCCTCCCAAGCACTAGGCATAAGTGTTCTGGAGATGTGCTAGGCTGTACACTCTATTGCTATGGACTGAACTTTAGATTGGCTTTTGTCTAAATTTGATAGGCGATATCCATAGGTGACTGTGGTCCTACACTTGACTTTTTGCACTTTTTAACTTTTGAAACTTTGATATTTTTTATTATAAATCAAATTAAATATATCCACATATGATATGCATAAGTTAAGAAGCATGAATATCATGTTTGAATCATATTTTTCAATTTTTTTAGATAAAACATGTTTAAACATGTATTCTTTCTTTAATCTCTTTGAAACTCATGTTTTCATCATTACAAAGATAAATGTGATCCCACACATCAAAATATTATACGTCAATTAAAACAACATGGATCAAGACAATTTCTTACTTTTGTAAAACATTTGAACTCATATCAAACATGTATATGCTTGCATAAATAATGAAACAAATGTACATACATTCCAAGCATGTACATCTCTATTCCAAACTCTCTAATAGAAACAACATCATTATCATCAAGCAAGTCTAATATAAGTTTTGTTGTCATCAAAATCATATACATTACAAGTATGGGTCAATAATCTTCTTTGCTTCAGTCATACCTCTCTAATAACCATGTGTATAGAATATGTCTCTTAATAGGTTAAGTATGATTTTTTAGGCTAAAAAGGTCTAACTAATGAGGCTAAAGAAATAAAAGTTGAATGATGGTCTTTCATTACATATGCCATTTTTTCATTAAGGCTCAATGGGGACATTAGTGACAGTGATGTACTAGGTTAGCTTAAAAGGCTCCAACTGATCAAAGAATACCTAAATCATTTCCAAGTAAATATATTATCTAGAATTTCACCTTAAGGGATAATCAAACAAGTTCTAAAATGGTCATATTGATTAAAATATATCACTAAATTCATGAAATCATCAAATAATCCACATACACTTCACACAATCATAACATAATGTGCTTAATAAAACTTTCATCATTCATGAAGAAGAAAAACTTAACATAAGAATCATTAAATCACAAGGTAGCATCTCTCCTTCTTTTTAAATCATGTGGAATAGTAATAAAAAACTTAGCATATGTTAGTAATCATCAAGAGAGAATCCTATTCAATTTCAATATTTTAGCACAATTGCTCTTGGATTTGCTTGGCTAAGTGATAAAAAAGTGAAGCTCATTGAAAAAAATTATACCTAAATTCAAAAAAGATTTCCAAGAATTAAACAAAAATCCTCAAATATTCCCAAATACCCTCAAACTTAAACCTAACATTGTCCTCAATGTTAAAAATCATACAAAGCAAATGGACACCTACCCTTTGCTATTTATTTGATAAGATTTTTTCAACATTATGAGGCTGATCTATCTGATGATGTTCTAACCTATCCTTCAAGCTATAATGAGATTAATATTAGAAGATTAAGAAGGATGAGATACATAAAGCATGAGGATGGTAAGTGGAGAATGATTTCAGTCGTCTCTGAAGACAGTGAAGAAGAAACTCAAATGAAAGAAGATGAAGTTAAAAAATAAATACATGATGAAGAAGAAGCTAAAGGTAATAATGAGGGTGAAGAAGAATTATTTAGGATGTTATGGTAAAGGCCGAGGATCTTGAAAAAGAGGAGGGCTCTCATGAAAAGAATGGGAAGGATCCTCAAGCTAGATATGACTCAGCAGCTACCGTCTCAGATACTCAACACACTCTAGTCGCTTCAATTCCGGCTCTCACTTCTCCCATTCCTTCTCCTTCCTCTGCCCTTCATGTTACAATCACTTCCACTTCTACTTCTCCACTGCTTGATGTTTCTACCTTGCAGGCCCTACTTGCAGCTATTCTGGGTTCCCTCAAAGCTGACCTGCAAGCATACATTAGGGAGCAAATTCAAGCATCTTCTTCTGTTGATCACCAGGATTCCGCCTCAAAGAAAGACAAGCCAACTCCTCATAAATGAATCTACCTTTGAAGACAAAAACTCTTTTACTAGTTTTAAGTTACTAAGGATAACTTAAACTTGTCTCATCTTTATTTTATTTTAAAGTTTACTCTTGCTTGACGTCCAGGATCATTGATTAAGTTTCACACACTTATGACTTTATCCTTTCATATTCATTTTGCATATTATTTCATTTCAGTCTTGTACATATTTGCATTCATACATCACCCTTTTTTTTACTTCTAAAAAAAGGGGGAGAAAATAAGCACTTTGAAAAGGGGAAGAATCATTTTTAAGTTTATCCATATTTGGTTTTGTCATCATAAAAAAGGGAGAGAATTGTTTGACTTCTGTTTCCTATTTTGATCATGTATGGTTGAATGGATATTTTATGTATTTTGTATTGATTTAAATGTGTTTCATGTGAAGTGGATTGATGTAAATGTGTTTGGTGTGAGTGGATTAATGTAAACAAAAGTTCAAATACAAGTTTGAATAGGTTTGAAGTTGGAATGCATCAGATGGAGAAATTCATCAACGTTTTATGGATAAAACCTTAATGAATTCAAATCAGGTGAAAGTTGAACATCGATAGATTAGTAGGTAGAAAGAAATCTGGCAAAGTTGAACCTTGACAAATTTTCTTGTGAAGGAAAAATGTCGACGGATTTGGTGAAAACATCAACTGTTTGTTGACCATTAATGGCAATTATGCAGTTCTGAATTTTAAGTAATTTTCACCTTTTCTTTAACCACTTAAGAGATTTTCTCTTAGTAGTTATTAAGTCTATTTAATGTTGGTTCTGATGATTAGGTAGAAACCCAAGAAGGGAGGAGCGAATTGGGTACCAAAAAAAATGCTCAACCACTTTAGGATTAAAAGTCTCTCTAGTAATCAATCTAATCACTTAATCAACCAATGCATAAGTAAATAAGACATAAGGATTTTTATAGTGGTTTGAGTAAGCACTCTACTCCACTCTTCCAAGAACACTCTCCTCTTAGTGTCTTGGGTTTTACTATTCCTAATAGTAGAAATACAAAAGTGCTTTTAGCACTCTTCTAGATTCTAGCTCTTAGGGGCATAAACACAATGCTCCCAACACTCTTCTAGATTTCAACTCTAGGAGGCATAATCACAGTGCTCCCAATACTCTTATAGATTCCAGCTCTAGGGGGAGTAAATAACTAGCTCTTATCTATACTTAGACAGTCATATCTCTTCTTGAGTGTAGTCTCAACCACTAGCTCAAGGGACTTACAATGAATATCAAAAGTTAAAGCACAGATATTTCTCAATAAGCACAAGGAAAGGTTTTTGAAAATTAAATGCAGAAGTAAATGATCTTTCTAAAAGATGGTTGGAAGCCTTCAAAGAAAGTTGAGGAAAGTTTGAATGCAAGGCTCTCGACTCTTGAAGGATTACAAAAGGTTTTCTCTCAAATCAGTAAATACTTTGAAGATAATTTTTGAACATTTTCCCTAATACTTCATTAAAATCCTCTTACTCCAATGATGCTTCATTTATAACTTCTTTGAATTCCAACCATTGGTGATAGGTGAGCTTCATAATGATAGAAGACCATTCTGATTAGCACATTTGATATTTCTAACTTTTGCTTAATCCTCATTTGCTAAAATACCTATAGTTCTGACCTTGGAGAAGATAATTTCTAAATTCTTAATAAGCTTTGGTCAAGGTGTTGTTGCAATGGCTAATTCTTTCATCAATATAGAAAGGCCATCACTAATATTGAATGGAGACCAACGTTTCGGTTTGCCCATTTTTCATCTTTACTTATGACAGATGACTTATCTGTCTAGCTGTTCATCAGACAAAGTCTCTTCATATTTTAGTTTGTCTATGGTAAGTAGCAGACGAATAAACTTCTTAGCACTTCATCTATTGGTTTGTCCATTCCACATAATAGACACATCGTGAAGTCACAGACGGTTCAATTTTCTAGTACTTCATCTGTTGGGTTGTATGTTGTAAGTAACAAATGGACTATTGGAGCGTAGATGAATTTCTTCACCTCTTCGTATATTGGATTGTTTGTTGTAAGTATCAGATGAATCATTGAGGCATAAATAAATTTTCTTCACCACTTAATCTCTTGGATTGTCTGTTGTAGATAGTAGATGAGTTTAGATGTATAGACAAATGCTATTGCTCTAACAAACGAACTTCATTGCTCTCCCAGTTGACCTTCACTTCTTCGCCTTTGTCTGTTTTAATTAGACAATTATTAGCTTGACTATGGCTCATTTATGATGGACAAAATCTACTACTTTTGCATTTTTCATATATAATCTCCACTTTGATAGACGAATGGAAGCTCAGTTGAATCCTTTTTATTTGAGCTTTGTCTATAATGGTACTTCATCTTTTACTTCTGCACTCGCCCAAGCCTTGACACCTTGGAATATGTTTTTTGTACTCATTTTTTCATAAGGCTAGCAACTTGATTCTGCATACTAAAAGCTTGGCAACAATCATTAGTACATAATCTTTAATCAAATTTTATATGTCATCGAAACCATGCATTTTTTACTAACATTTAATTTGAGATTGGTTGAAAAAAAGGAGAGCTAGAGGGTGAGATTTGGAGAGTGAAAAATTGTAAATCGAGTACTCAAGATCTACAATAATTATTAACCTTTGTTTTGGAGGTGAATAGAATTGTTTAGAAGACTATGAAGCACGCTAAAGTGTAAAATTCACCTAAGTGTCAAACTAGTTGTAAGCTTTATCTTATTATTTCCTTCATTATTTTTTTTGTACCTTGGTTTGGGTCCCTAAGTTATGTAAGTGATTCATCTATATAGTCACCTGAAAGTGTAAATCTAGAGAATAGGTAAACTATACTACTTGTAACTTTTGGATTAAGTTGACTAGTGGAACCCAAGTCTAGGATTGTAACTTGGAGGGTGGAGTATGTAGGGAGTGTCAAACCACTATAAGTTCTGTGTTCTTAATTTTTGTATGACTAAAATTGTGGTGCATTTGATTCACTTTTGTTAACTTTGTGTACTTAAGTCATAGCATAAGACCAACAAATGAATTTCCAATAGAATAAGGAATAGTAAACTCCCTCGATCCTTCATCTTTTCTGGAAGCTTTCTCTGCAAAATGGCACTACACTCTTCTATCAACTTCACTATAATATGTTGAAGCTTCCTTTTCTTGGACATGACCTCCTTCATGAACTTTGTATAATTTGACATCTACTCCAAAGCCTCTACAAAAGGAATATTGATGTGAATTTTCTTAAAATTTTCAAGAAATTTACAAAATTGCTCATCAAGTTTCTTCTTTTGAAAATGTTGAGGAAAAGGAAGTGGAGTTTTCAAAATTGGAGGGTTATCTGAAAATGAAATTCTTCTAGTTTTGTAAACTTCCCTTTCTAGTTCTTCTTTCTTCTCTTCCTCCTATTTTTCTTATGTAACTTTTTGATCCATTGATGTTGAGAATGATTGTGACTCATTGTGCTTCTTTGGAGATTCCAATTCTCTACCACTCCTTAGTATTAGAACATTGCATTACTCCCTTGGATTCTTCTCAGTATTGCTTAGGAAAATACCTTTGTTCAGATTCTTGATAGCATGAGCAAGTTGTCTAATTTGAGTTTCCAAAGATTTGATAGATGCATTTATATTTCCCATGTACATTTCAATACTTTCAAATCTTGCTTCATTCCTTATAAATCTTGCTTGACTTTATGTTACAAAGATACTCATGAGATCTTCAAGCAATGACTTCTTTTCAATTGGTTGGGGTTGATAACCAGTAGGTGGGTTCATGGTGTTTCTTGAATTTTCCTAGGAAAAAGTCTCATGATTTCTCAATCCTAGATGATAATGATTGGTAGGTTTTTTCCATGATAGTTGTTATAGCCCCAATTGTTCACATACTTCATGTCTTTCTTGGTGAGTTAGAGATGACGTCTGTGTAGTGAGAGCTGTAATTGGATCTACTTCAAAACAACTAGTGACTTATCTTACCATATTACATTCATTAAGCCATTAGAAATTGTTGGATGCCATGTCTTCAAGCAAAGAATAAGCATCTACTATGGTTTTTCCTATCAATGAACCTCTAGAAGTAACATCCACTATTGTCCTTGTATGACCATTCAACCCATTGTAGAATAATTGAATTTGAAGCCAATCAGGAAAACCATGTCAAGGACATCTTCTAATCAGAACTTTGAATCTCTCCCAACATTAATAAGCTAAAAATCCATCTATTTAAACTGACCCATGTCACTTCTAAGTTGAGCAGTTTTTGCAAGTGGGAAGAATTTCGCTAAGACCTTTTCAACCATCTCATCCCACATAGTAATGCTCCCTAGCTGTAGACTCTGCAACCAACCTCTAATTCTTTCCCTCAAAGAGAACAGAAATAATCTTAATCTGATGCATCATCTAAAATAAAATTCATCTTCACTGTGTCACTTATCTCTCTAAACATAACTAAGTGAATATTTGGATGAATACTTGGAGAACCCCCAAACTGATTTGGCTGCACCATATTGATCAAAGCAGGCTTTAGCTCAAAGTTGTTTGCTTTTTTTTTTAGATGAGTAATACCAGAATAATTATCATTAACCACTAGTTTGAAGTAATCCTTGATCGCTCTCTGCTGATTTTGATATGCTATTAGGCTAGATTTGGTTTGCTTTTCTTTCCTAATTTCTCAAAATGTTCTTTCAATCTCTGGATCAAAAGCAATCAAATCAAGTGCTCTAGAATTTTGCAAGCACTATTAAGAAAGTAAAAAGAAATAGAATCAAATAAAAATGAGAGAAAAGAAAATTCAAAAGAAAGCAAAAAATAAAAAATACAAAATTAGAATTAGAATTATCTCATGACAATATAAGTGAGAAATTAAAATAAAGATAGTCCTCGGCTATGACACTAAAAACTTTTTTATTGCAATTCAATCGCAAGTGTATGATGTCAAGTTTTATAGTATAGTGATGAGAAGGTTATCATCTTCATAGGGATTGTAAATTTTAATTAATCACTAGCTATTGCAATAAATAATCCTAAATTTATTTGAAAAATCAAAAACTAAGATTTTGGACAAAAAGTAGAAGTAAACCAACTTTGGTGGAAAGAAATCAAGATAGAAAAGCTTTAGAGGATCGATTTCACTTATGTTTCAGTTATGGTGTTTTTAACTCATTATATATATATATATTGATTATACTCTTAGTTTATAAATCAAGAATTCTAACTCACTTAACTCCCTCTCTCGAGTGCTGAGTCAAGTATCTATTTCAATATCCCAATCTTTACATCCCTATAAAAATTGAAAGATTGAGAATGCATTAAGATTTGTAATTCTTTTAAATGATTTTACAAAATCTAAAAGCTCTCCTAATTCATCTAGAATTTCATATTATGATGCCTAGATCCTATTTAGGATTACCTCTTCCAAGTATCAAATCACAAATATAAATTCATTCAATAGATGGCTAAAAATTTGAAAGCATTAAGAACAAAACATCACAAATAAACCAATAAAAACTCTTAATAATATAACAAATTAATCACACCATAATATCCACATAAGATCCATCTCTGCTCTAGAAAGAGGAGTTTAGCTACTCATAAAAATATAAAAACAATCCCGAGTATCCTAAACATGTTGAAAATAGTAGAGAAAGAACAATGAAGAATAATAAAACTCTGAGTTGAAGCTATTCGTCCTCTAGCTTTGCACAATAATTTCTTCTAATCTTGAACTTCTCCACCAAAAGTCCTTTGTTTTGTGTTAAAAACCCTTTAAATAACCTAATTTAGGGTTATTTTACACTTTCATACAAATTTCTTGACTGATTTTGCACATAACATACACAAAATACTAAATATAATGCAATTCCAAACTAACTGGGCATCGCGACGCCCACTTACTGTCCACTTGTAGTATCGCAACGTCCACTTGCTACCAAATTTGGTCACTATGAATAACATTCACTATTTTGGCCATAAATTTTTCATAAGATATTGAAATCATTTGATTTTTGATATGTTTGTAAGATAAATTGAAGGGATACAACTTTCATGTTAAACACTTTTTCCAAATTAGCCTTCATATATGCTAAAATTTACTACAAGTGATGTCTTGTCATATTCAGCTCCTTTTTGACATGTTTGATACCTGAAACAAAAACTAACTTCATTAACTGTAATATATAATCAAATGTGATTATAAACCAATAAAACCATGTTAATTAAATATCTAAAACATGTGAATTTAGGCATAAAAATATGGTAAATTATGAGCTCATCAAGCTTCATAACTCAAATCATGTCTTTAAACTCAAAGAGGCCCTCTATGGTATAAAATAAGCTCCTAGAGCTTGGTATGAGAGACGAAGTAAATTTCTAATAAATAAACATTTCACAAGGGGTAAAATAGATATAACACTTTTTATAAAACATAACATGAATGATATTCTTATTGTTTAAATATATGTAGATGATATTATCTTCGGGGCTACTATTGAAAAGTTATGTAAAGAGTTTTCCACGATTATAAAGGGCTAATTTGAAATGAACTTGATGAAGGAGCTTAACTTCTTTCTACAATTGCAAATTAAGCAAATGAAAGAAGGGATGTTCATCCATCAAATCCAGTATACAAAGGAACTGCAGAAAAGTTTGAGATGGAGGATGAGAAGCCTTTGCCAACACCAATGAGCACCATTGTCAAAATGGACAAGGATGAGAACGGTAAATTTATCTGTCAAAAAATCTATAAAGCATGATTGGTTCTTTACTTAGTGTTTGCATGTGTGTTTGATTCTAATAAAATTCAAAGGAATCACATCTTATTAGTATAAAGAAAATTAGATACCTTTCAGATACATGAAACCTGGGATTGTGGGATCCAAAAGGATCAAGCTTTCAACTAGTAGGGTATTTAGATGCAAATTTTTTTGAATACAAAGTAGATAGAAAAAGTACCTCATGAACATGTTAATTCCTTGAAAGCATGATCATATCATGGTTTTCAAGGAAAAAGACATCTATGGCACTATCAAATATTGAAGTTGAGTATGTAGCTGTAGGTAGTTGCTATTCACAAATTCTGTAGATGAAATAACAATTAGGAGATTATGGCTTAACTAAGAATCCAATACTATATTCAAGAACTAAGCATATTGAAGTGAGGCATCATTTTATTAGGGATCATTTAGGAAATCATAACATATGTTTAGAATATATGCCCACTGATGAACAACTAGTAGACATTCTAACCAAACCACTCTCTGAAGAAAGATTCTACAAAATTAGAATGGAGTTATGTGTTTTAGATCCATGTGCATGAATTATATCATGTGAAGAATGATTGTATGTACATTTCATGAACTTCAAGTATTTCAAATGGATTTCTTAAGCTATGCATTTATATTGTTTGAAATGCATATGAAATGCGCTTATTTGTATTTAAATTGCAATATAAATGAAAAGAGGAAATAACTTTTGTATAGAGGTGTGTTAAACCAAACCTCTTTTACTTGGATTGATTTTGATGATGAATATATATAAACAACCAAGTTTTGATGATGAGAAAAATGCATATGAGTGAAAGATTAGGCTACTATGAAATATTTCTCAAGTGTGTAGTAACAAATAATAGGTCAGTCTGATGCATCTTAGAAGTCTAAGTCTGAAAATTCCAAGAGCTAAGATTTGAACATTGTCATTGTTGGAGTTGGTTAGTCCAAATTGAATATTAGACATTGCCAACTCACTTCTAGACTTCGCCAGAGTTCAATAGTGTGGCCAAGAGCAATTTATGCTAGTTCAGTTTGAAATTTAAATTTAGGCTGAGTGATTCACTTTTGGACAAAGCTAAAAGAAATTTATTGCAAGGTGAGTTATTCATGTTAGTCCAAAATCTTAACTTTGGACATAATTGCTTATTATAGGCATTACCAAGAGACTTTAGATTGAAGAACCTTTGAGAATGCTTCAACGGGCAGAAAATCTTGTCGATTCGCTCGCATTTAATGAATGTCGTTTTCTCCAATGGATAGATTTTGAATACTAGTTTAAAAGGTGTAAAGAGAGGCTATTCAAGTTAACTTTTTAGAGTAAGAAAATTTTTTGAAAAGAGAACATAGAGCATTTACTCAGACATTAAGTTTTTCTTCCAACTTTGTTGTGCAAAAAGCACTCTGCATTCAACGCTCAATCTCTACAGCAATATTTGGCAGTTTGATATTCTTTGTATTTATTGCAATACATTTATTTTCACTGCACTTCATTTCTGTACATCTTTGCATATGTAAGAGGCATTTCATTGTACAACTATTATTGTTTGGATTAGCAAGCAAGGAGCTTGCTGATCTTGTATAGGTTTTTTAGTCAACTTTGGAAATCAACGTGTATAAGTTTGTTGGTGAGCTTGGAAACCAACATGGATAAGTTTGTTGGTGAGCTTTGAAACCAATGTGTGTAAGTTGTTGGTGAGCCTGTAAAACCAACAGGTGTTTAGTGGAAGCCGAGTGCCGCGAGTGAGGCTAGCTAAGAAAGAGGAGTAAGTACTGTGTTATGAGCGAAGCCTTTATAAAATATCTGTGCATATTGTGCTGAGTGATTCATTCTGATTTGTTTTCAGCACCTTGATTTTATATTTGGCAAAAAAATTTAAAAGCTCAATTCAACCCCCTCTTAAGCTACCTTAGATTGTGACCAACAATTGGTATCAGAGCAGGCTTCAATAATTATTTTTGATCATTGAACATTTTAACAGCTTGAAGTAATCCCTATGGCCAACACACTCCACAACACCATGGTTGAGGGACAGTCAACCACCAGACCCTCATTTTTTTATGGCACCAATTATGAGTATTGGAAAATGTGTATGCCAAACTTTTTGATAACCACTGAGTATAAGTTATAGCAAATCATCAAAGATAGTAAGACGTTCACAAACACAAAAGATAAATATTCCGCTAAAGACATTGTACTAGTAGAAAGAGACGCCAAGGCTAAAAATAGTCACTACTATGCATTGTTGCCATCTGAGTTTGAAAAGATTTTGGCGTGCAAATAAGTGAAGGAGAATTGGGACAAACTGCAAGTTGCACATGAAGGTACTAACCAGGTTAAGGAGACAACAATTAACATACTTGTGCATGAATATAAAGCCTTCCATATGCAGGACAATGAGACAATATCAGACATGTTTGAAAGATTTCAAAAGATCACCAATGGGTTCAAAGATCTTAGAGAAAAATATGATGAACCCAAAATGCTGAAGAAGACCCTGAGGACTTTGCTAAGACATTGGATGGCAAAGGTCACAGGAATCCAGGAGGCTAAATACCTGAACAAAATGAAAGTTGAAGAACTATATGACCCATGAAGTCCTTATGAAGTAGAAAGCCCCTAAAGAGCCAAAAGGAAAAAGAAACATAGCCTAAAGAGCTGAATCAGATGATGATTGACAATGTGAAGCTTCAATGAGTGGAGCTGAAAATGATGATGACATGGCAATGCTAAGTATAAGATTCAAAACCATTGTCAAGAGGAAAACTGGAAGGAATTCTAAAAACTTAGAGGAAAACTAGAAGGAATTCTAAAAACTTTAGAAGCAAGGATAAGAGAAAAGAAATCCCCACCTGCTACAACCATGGCATGACTGGACGCATGCAATTTGATTGCCAAGAGCTATATATGAAGCAAGGGGAATAATAGAACAAAAATAATAATTCATATGCTAAGAAGAAGAACAACAACAATAAGAAGAAGAAGTTCAAGAAAAAGAAATCTCTTGCTGTATGGGATGTGCTAGAAAGTATGCTACATGAAAGTGTTAGTGACAACAACGAAGATCATGAAGCATAATTTAATAAATTATCACCAACAAAAGGAGATCAAGAAGAGTACCACACTAGAATTAGCTTCATGGTAATTTATGAAGATGAAGTAATTTCTAAACTTGAATCTCAAAATTTCTTTGATGAATTAAAAAGTTTATATTCTAATTTCAAGGCTTTAAAAGCCAAGTACAAGGAGACAAAGAGGGAGCTATTTAAAATGACCAATGAATGCTCCAAATTGAAACATGAAAATAATATGCTCAAGAATAAATTATCCACCATCACTGAACTTGAGCAGGTCAAGGCAGAAAATAACGCCCTTAGACAAACCTTAACCTCCACCTTACTAACTATGAAAAACAAGAACAAAGGTGGTCAACATCAAAAGAAACAGAACTATAATTCTAGAAGAAAACAAAGGTCCAAATAGACCATGTTTTCAGTTCCTAAAGTTGTTGCAAATGTATTAAATGCAATTCTATCTCCAAACATTAAAGTAGTGGCACCCAAGAAAAAGTGCATCCCAAATTTTACTTTCACTAACCCTCGTGGACCCATTCTTAGATGGATACTAAAGATTAAAGCCTGATTATGTCATTGCAAGTGTGTTTGAGAGTCAAAAGAAGCAGCATGTGGTATATTGATATTGGTTTCTCAAGACACATGACAAGGGATAAAGAGCTGTTTATTGAGCTAAAAGAGAAACATGGTGGAACAGTAACCTTTGAAGATAATGAGAGAGGTAGAGTGGTTGAGAGTGGTAAGGTCAGCCAATCACAATCTACTGTTATTTCAAATGTTTTATTAGTTGAGTAATTAAAACATAATCTTCTGAGTGTTAGTCAATTCTATGACAAAGGTTATGTTTGAATCTCATATATCTTCAACTTTAGATCAGCATAACTCAGTTGTAATTCTAGGCAAAAGATATAAAAATGTGTATATTATACACTTGTTTGATATCAAAGCTAAGTATCTTATTAGTCATAATGAGTCCTTATTATGGCATAGAAGATTAGATCATGCCAACAAAGATGTGATAGGAAGAATATACAGTAAAGATCTTATAGTTGACTTACCTGAACTAAAATTTGATAAATTATAGTTGTGTGATGCTTGCATGAGAAAAAAACAAGTAAAAGAGTCTTTTAAATCAAATAAACAAGTATACATAACTAAGTCACTTTAATTTCTACATATGGGACTTAGTAGGACCAACAAGAACTAGAAGTCTTGGAGGAAAACAATAGGCATATGTCATTGTTGACGACTATAGTAGATATACCTGGGTAATGTTTCTTGCATCTAAAGATGAGGATTTTTCATTCTTTGGGATAAATTTCAAACGTGTACAATGTTGAACTAAATAGCGCATATGGCAAACAACGAAGTTTTGATGATGAGCAATAACATATGAGTCAACATGTGTGGTACTAACAATTGTGTTTCCAAGCATTACAGAAACAGGTATAAACATATAGGGAACCAATTTGAATATAGTGGATAGCATGCACAATGAACACATTAGCAAGCACAATCCACCGACCAAAAGAATACAAGTATGATCAGAAAGAATGGCATCAAAATATTAAAAGGAAGCCATTAAGTAAATCTATAGCTATGGAGCTCAAGCCTTGATGATTGATCAAGCAAATCATTTATAGATAAATTCAATGTCAAATAGCATCTTCCTTAGGAAGATTAAGACAAATCATTCCATAGATAAGTCAAAAAATTATGTATAATCAACACTTGTCCGCAACACAAAGATGAATTTAGCTTACAGAAGTATAAATAAAATGAAGCTAAAATCAGCAAATGAAGAAGCCACAATGGAGTCAAAATTACTCAAGCATTTGTCTATCATATAAAGTTTATCTGAAAACTAAAAAGGCCAAGTAACCTATTTGTAATCTCTATAGAAAACATAGAAGATGAAGAAGAAGCAGCACAACAGCTATAGAAGAAAACTTTCTCTGTTGTTTTGATCTACAAAGAGTTGTTTGCAACTAGTAACAGTCTAACCATCAGACAACTTTTGAAGAAGCAAGTCGTCCATGCCTCAATGAGTCATCTATTACTTCCAACAGACAACCCATTATAAGAATGACTAAAAGGTGGATTCGTCTACTCACCACAACTTCATCTATCACTTACGATAGATAAACCAACAGACAAACCATTTGAAAAACTTTTTTTATGACCTGCA
Source organism: Pouteria campechiana (assembly GCA_036873735.1). Taxonomy (NCBI): domain Eukaryota; kingdom Viridiplantae; phylum Streptophyta; class Magnoliopsida; order Ericales; family Sapotaceae; genus Pouteria; species Pouteria campechiana. The sequence continues at coordinate 38,707 of JAYJMB010011701.1, forward strand.
ACTTCATCTACTGATTTCAACAGACAAACAATAGACAAAGTTATGATGTCTATCAGAGAAGGAGCTTTGTTTACCAAGAAAGATCTTCTGCTACTTACAATAGATAAAGCTACTTTAGCTGATGAAAAGAAGACTTCGTTTACTAAAAGTTACCTCATTTGGGAAGAAGCTTTGTCCCCGCCACAAGGATCATCTGCTACTTACAAGAGACAAAGCAATAGACAAAGCTAACTCATCTGATGAAGGAAACTTCATCTGCTAAAAGAATATCATCTGATGAGCAGTGAAGAAGAAGAACTTCATCTAAACTTCAACACTTCATCTGTCACTTATAATAGACAAACTAGAAGATGAAGTAAAATGTTGCAATAGTCTCTGAAAAAATTAAAAAAACAAAGTAATCTATTATGGATTTACTTAGAGCCACTTTGTCTATTACTTATAAAAGAAAAATTCAAGAGACAAAGTCCTCAGATAAATTATAACATATCATGATGAGTAGAAGCCACCTATCCCAATTATCGCTAATTGCATTCTCTAGTTAAAATCTCATTCAAAGTAGATTTTATAAAGTAGACCAGACAATTCAAGATTAGCTGAAGATGGAAAGGAATTCAAAGGAAAGCAGTCTACATTCTGATAAAGGTTGCAACTTTCAGAAGTTGCATCCCTTCAGGCTTAACGGGTGTCTTTCCATAATGATGAAAGAGTCAGTCAAGAAAAAAAGTCTTCATTCAGCGTTTGCTAAAACTGAAAAAGCATCTTCTTTAGAATGGCATTGTAGGCTTTCCAGCTAAAAATAAGTCTCTCAAGAAGACAACTTTTCAATGGTAGAAATGAGAATGATCTTCAACATTCAAAGGAAAGCTAACTACCTCCAACGAGTAGAAATTTCTAAAGTAATATAAAGGTAGTGCAGTGTCAATGAAGAAGGTTGAGGATGCTGAGAGAAAAACAAAAACAAAGCTTAAATGAGTAACACCTCTCTTAATTAGATTATGCTTCCTCCTAGATAATCAATCTCCATCATGTTGATAGATAATGAGCCTAAAAGTTCTATCTTAATTAAACACCTGGAGCATTGATATCTAATGAGCTTCAACAAGATATCATTTTATATGTGGGCTTAATCTTTGTACAAATTAGCCTAAGAAAAGAGGTAATGTAATGTGCAAAAAGTGTGCTATTAATTAACTATGTGAGTTGGTGGTGAACTTAAGAAAACCACATAATATGAGTTATTGGTAAGCTTTGAAAAATCAATAAGCTTGCTGGTGATGTTCGAAACCAGTGAGTTTCCTTATGAGCTCGTAAAACCAGAAGAGTGTTGGGAGTACTATGCTCATGCAACTTGGAGCTGGAATCTGAAAGAGTGTTGGGTACACTATCTATACCCCCTGGAGCTGTAATCTATAAAAGTGTTGGGAGCACTTGCATACTTTCATTATATGGAATATAGTGGAACCCAAGGCATAATGAGTTGGTGCCCTTGCAAGAGTGGATGTAGGGATGGGGTTCCCGAACCACTATAAAAGTTGTGTTGTTTGTGTGTATGTGTGTGTGTGTATTTGCTCATCTATTCTGTTCTTCATTAAGCATAACATTATTACTCACATTATCATGCACACACCATAACCTTCCTGAAATAAGAATGACTAAGGGAAGTTAAATTTGGAAGAGAAGCAGTTATAATCAGATATGGAAATTCATTCCTCCCCTCTCAAGCTACTCATTTACATGAGATCAATAAATGGTATCAGAGCAGGCTTCGCAAGTTAATTTTAACTATTAGAAGTTAACTTGTGAAGAGATTTCCATGGCCAAATCATTTCACAACATTCTTGCTCAGGGACAAGTTATTAATTCTATGCAGGAGTTACAAAAATAGAAGAAGCCAAAAGTAGCATTCAAGGAGAATCCACAGGAGACAATCAAAAGTTGCAGTGATAAGAAAAGTTAGAAGAAGTATTCAAGAATCCACAAGAGCTAAAGACAATCAAACAATCAAGTAAGCAATTTTTAATATCATATCAATTCAAGAAAATGAGGTAACTTCCTGATCTAAACTTTTAAATCTTCAAGAAATTTATACTTGCCTTAAATGTCACTTGATTAAATGCATATTATCTTAAATGTCATACATAGTAAGCTACCCATAAAATTGAAAGTTATTATTCAGAATTGTTTGTATATGCCTCATCGATTTGTCTATGCGTATAAAGAAATTAATCACTCAAAGCTTTGAAAATTAAAGACTTCTAATCATGAAAAAACCAAATTTATCTCCTTAGACAATCATGTTTATCTTAGATCAAAAACAAATTGAAAAATACCATCATCTTATATCTACTAGCAGATGAAGTCATCACTTTGTCTGAAGGCACTCAAATTTGTCTGAAGATCTTGAGGACATACTCAATAAATCTTCTATTTAACCTCATATCAGACGCAATTATCCCACTCATTGTTGGCAACAAAAATCCTCTTTCTAGAAGAAGGCAATTCAAATTCCCACTGTTTCCCTCTCCACTCCTTGTCTTCTTAGCGCCATTTTTACTTGCTCATCTTAGTGCCAAAAACCCCCAAGCTTTTCCACAACAAAAACCTAAAACCCCAGCTAACTAAAATGGTGGACACAAGAGCTACAAAGATGATTACAGCATCAACATCTGGAAGAAAAAGAAGTAGAAAGGAGTCAAAGGAACTGCATGCGTCAGGAAGAAGCAAAGTACAGAGAAATAGATTTCTAGTGGTAACTTTCTAAAATGATGAACAAAGTTACCAAGATTACATGAATAAATTAGTCAACAAAAAAGTAGTAAAAGGTAGAGCCATTGATTTCAAAACTTTTGAGAAGATGAAGCTAGAGGTATGTGATTAAATAGGCTTCTAGGGTCAAAAAATCATTTGAGTTGTAGGGACAAAGTTATTCCAGAATGATGAAAATACTTCTCTGCAATTATGACCATAAGAGTAAGAAATCATGGATTGGAAGTGAGGAGATAGATCCATCCCCCAAAAATGTTAAAGAATGTTTGAATCTTCCCTTTGTTGAAAGATAGACATTTCAGTGGCCGAAACCCAGAAGAGAATTGTTCTCACAATTGATAGGAACACCTATTGATGAGAATGTAAAGAATTTAAATCCCAAGGATCTAAATGTAAACTTAAGGCTTGCTCGCATTATCCTCAATAAAAACATTCATCCCAAAGTTGGAAGTAGGGATAATGTTTTTGAGAAAGATGCAAAGATTCTTTGGGCATTAAAGTACAAGAAGAAATTAGATCTTGCCAAATTGATGTCTGACCATATCTTTCGAGTCAAATCATCACCAAGACTTCCTTTACCTTATGGAATGGCAATGGCTCAAATATTGAGAAAGGAAAAAGTGGACTTATCATATGAAGTTCAAGAGGTATTCAAGTCCTCATACATGGTTGATGAAATAACATTAAAAAGGATGGGAATAACCATACCATCAAGTGATATAGCCACTAAGAAGGACAAAAGGGCAAGATAACTAGAAAAAATTAGAGAAGAAGAAGAAGAGGAGGAGGAAGAAGAAGTAAGAAGTGAAGAACATGAGCAAAAAAACAGAACAAAAAAGCCAATAAAAGAAGAAGAAGAAGAAAAAGAAAGAATAGAAAAATCTTTTAGGGAAGTAAGAGAGGAAACACCTTCAACAGCTGCAGCAAAAGAGACAGCAGCACTGGAATGAGAAACAACAATTGCAGCAAAACCATCTTCACACAAATGCCCAATTCCATCTCTCTTCGGACCTACTCACTCACCTCTAGTAGTCCAACACATTCCACAAGGTCATGAGTCTCCACATCATAGTTCAACTCCATCTCCTTTCGTACCTATTCATTCATCTCCATCCACTCAACACATCCACAAAATCTTGAAAACAGGCTTCAAAATATTGAACTATTTATTGCATCTATGACACTAAGAATGGATTCATTGGACAAAAAGATAAAAACCTTATTCTCTTTAATGGAATCCATCAAAAACCAAAAGAAGCCAAGTTCTGTCTCACCAGATAGAGATATTCACTCAGCCTCTCCATCCCCTTAGTTAGTTAACTCTTCTCCTACCTCACCTCATCAATCACCTCATTTTCTCTCTTGTTCCACTCTCACCACACCACACACCTCATAAATCTCCATCTCCTGCTCATCATATAGATCTTCCACTAGAGTCTCCTAGGTCTAATTCTATATCTTCTATATCAAAGTCAATAATTCTAATAAGTAAAATCTTTAAATCTTTAAAATCCACTTCAAAGAAACATTCATCCCAAGAAAATCCCTCTTCACCTCACAAAACATCAATCAATCCACCTCATTCAAACTTGTTCAAATTCCAAAATCTTCCCATCCATCTCCAGTCATTCCTCAACCACCTTCAAACATCAGTCAACCCACTCCACCAAAAGTCATGCCATCCTCATCTAAATCATATAAGTTTTAGTGTCCCAAACTCCCAAAACAAAATTTCTCAATCCCTGAGAATCAAAAATTGAAAATGACCCGTGAAGAAATTGAACATAGACAATTAATAAACCAAACAGTTGTCTTCACTCTTCAATTACAAAATAAATCCTTCACTTTATCTGATCTTACTTTTCCAATTTTTGAAGACCAAGATTATCTTAACAGCATCATAATAATGAAAGAACCATCCAAAACCTTCAAAACCTAAACCTCTTCCAGATGGAGATAAAATCATTGATAAAATCCTACATGAATTCTCCCAACAATCACCAAATGTTGTTCCTTCCACACCACCAAATGTTGAATCCTCTCCCTCTACAATTCACACTTCTTTTGAATCATCTCCATCTACAAACACCTCCTCCTGTTAAACCATCTCCTTCCACAACACCTGCTCTCTCTATTGTTGAACCATTTCCATCAACCACCCATCAGTTCTCTTCTAGTGCTCAACCTTCTGTAAGGATCAAAGCTTCAGTCTCCAGGCCTTCAACAAGCAAAACTCAAGGAGCTGACCCTATATCCATTCCTCCAAGCACAATCTCCATGACACATGCCACATTCAACTTTCGAACAAATGCTAACACTACAACAATTCATCATGGCAAGCCTCTTCCATATCTAGAGCTATTAGATGGTAACTATTAGGTGGGCATTAAACTCATTAACCATCATGAGATAGCTCCAGATCCTCTTATGTTGACTATAGCCATTTTTAAAAGATGGTCAGCTACCAATAAGGAAGCACAAGATCAAGGATTACCGCTTTATCATCCAATACTAATGGATCCTGACTACCTTAGGTGAATTCAAATTGTCCCTAGTGTCCTAAAGCCTCTCAATGTAAAACTTCCATAAAAAAAATGAAGTCTTTCAGATAATTATAATTTGGGGTCATTAATGTACATTGTATATATCTCACATTAATGGAATAATCTTTGGACAAACTTTTAGTTATTATCACTTACATTGTAGAATCTTTATTTCGCTTCTAGAATTTATCTTTTTGATTATAATAAAAAGGGGGAGAAATATATGCAATGGGTGAAAATATGAATGAAAATAGGACCATACAAGAGTAAAATTTAATGATGGTACCTACTCAAGTGGGAGCTAAGCCACAGGAGCCAAAATCTAAAAATAGGAAAAGTTAAATAAGCAAATTAAGTACTATTTAAGGGGAGTCATAATACATTTATCCATGTGTAAATTTTATTCACACTAATGAGTATTCTTTTTGAAAGGTATTTCACTTAAATATTTTGTCATCATCAAAAAGTGGGAGAATATTTAACTAAATATTTCATATGGTAAATAGACAAGTTTTGATGATGAGCAACAACATATTAGTGAACATGTGTGGTACTAATAATTGTGTTCTCAAGCATTGTAGAAATAGGTCTAAACATACAAGGAAGCATTTTGAATATAGTGGACAACATATATAGCGAATGCATTAGCAAGCACAATCCACTGACTGAAAGAAGACAAGTATAATAAAAAAGAATCACACTAAAATTTTGAAAGGAAGCCATCAAGTAAATCTTTAGCTATAGAGCTCAAACCTCGATGAATGATTAAGTAAATCGTCTATAGATAAAGTCAGTGTCAAATAGCATATGCCTCAAGAAGATTCAGAAAAATTATTCCATGGACAAGTCAAAAAATTGTGTATAATCAATACTTGTTTGCAACACAAAGATGAATTCAGTTTATAGAAGAAGAAATGAAAGGAAGTTGAAATCAGACAAATGAAGAAGCCAAAATGGATTCAAAATTACTCAAGCATTTGTCTATCATATAAAGCTCATCTAAAAACTAAAAAGGCCAAGGAACTTGTCTGTAATCTTTGCAAAAAATATAAAAGATGAAGAAGAAGTAGCACAACAACTATAAAAAAAAACTTTGCCTATCGTTTTCATCTAAAAAGAGTTGTCTGCTACTAGTAACAGTCAAACCATCAGACAACTTTTGAAGAATCAAGTTGTCCATGCCTCAATGAGTCATCTGTTACTTATAACAGACAACCCATTATAAAAATGACTAAAGGTGGATTCGTCTGTGTAACACCTGTGGTGTTGAAATTGGGAGGAAATTTTTTGCATTACAGTAAAGTGAAGAATTGAGGTAATACATAGTATTTTATAATGAAATTACTATGGAAGACTGAATGGAGTGACATGAACCCAAGTAATGATTTTGAGTAAAGTCATGTATATGACTTGAATGACAAATGTAGCATGATTATTATGTCTAATGTAATGTGTATGAGATATTAATAAAAAATTTAAGATAATTTTAGAATTTTGAACTATGAAGTGGAAGGTTATGTGAAAAGAACTCAATAGGTGAATTTGAAAAAAAGCATATATTTAAGCTATACAAAGGACCCAAACTAGTCATTATGTATATTGTAATGTGTGTGAAACATTAGTTTGAGTTTTGGATGTAACTTAGAATGAAAAAGGCCTATGAAGTTATTTATGACAGAAAATTTAGTTGAAAAGAATTGAATAGGTAATTCTTGACAATTGACCTCAAATGAGATGGAAAATAGCATGAACATATTTTTTTTCATGTATGTGATGTGTGGGGAATCTTGGTTTAAGATTTGGATGCATTTTAGAAAAAAAATGGCATGTGAAGTCATTGTAGTAGGAAATTCAGAGAAATTTTTAAAAATAACTGAATGAGTGATTTTTGGAAATTGACTTCAAATAAAGTGGGAAATAGCATAAACAAGTCTTATTTTGATGTATGTGATGTGTGAGAAGTGATTATTGGGAGATTTGAAGTGTTTTATATAAAATGGGGCTATGGTGATTTTTCATAAGTGTAAAACCTGAATTTGGAAAAATGGTTTATTGTGATTGAATTTGGACATAGATACATAATAATCCATGGATTTGGCTTGCTTGGGTTTCTACCCAATTTGTGAACAGTGATTTTTGCCCAATTTGGTAGTTTATAAGTAATAATTATGGGGGAAAATGATTAAGACATGAATTAAATTATTTTGGGGTTTGTTTGAGTTGTTTGGGAATGAAAAATCTGATTTTTGGACAAGAACCCAAAATGGGGTAAAAAGGTTTTGACTTTAAAATTAATAAGTAGCAAATTAGGTGAGTTGAGGACTTAACTAACTGGTTTATTTTGATCAGTGAGGTTAAGGGCATGATAATTATATTGCATAAAGATTTGGATTCCATATAGTCAAATATGAAAATTAATTAAGAGTCTATACTGAGATATGGGTTTGCCATAATCATATCCATTGCTTTGAAAGAAATCAGTTTGAGATACATTTGTAATGAATGAGATTTTACTCTGTACAAGATGATCTAAGAAGGATGAAAAGGCATAGAGTTGGAGGAATAGTTTGGAGCTAAGAACTCGAGGTAAGTAGGCGCCCATCCTTGATTAATTATATTGTATGTTTGGGGATGAAAATTCCATTTGATTGCATCTAGGCATGGTTGTTTTGGTTGGGGATTGTGAACATCCAATATGTGTTGAAGATTGATGTATTTAATTTGTTGGGATAGTGGGTATCCCTTAGTTTAGATTATTGATATTTATCATATGATTATTATTCATATGTATAGTTGTTTATTGAAAGGGATGAAGAACATCCCATTGAATAGTATGTGTAATTTATAGAAATTGGTAATTATGATGATGTAGTGGTAATGTTTGAGATACTACAATATTGAGCATGAATTTAATCTGTTGTTGAAATTCAATATAATGTGGATTATTGATTATATTTTGTTATTACATGCTTACTTACTGAGTTGCCCAGACTCATGGCTTTTTGTTTGAAATTTTTAGTTGACAGGCCAGATGAAGATTCTTAACCGATGTTTGGGCTTGGTGAGCCAATATTGAAGACCATATTGTTATAATAGAATAATTTGTGTTAAAAATTCATATATCATTGTATATTTGTATTCAAAGATCTCAAGTGATGTATAATTATGTTAAATTGTCCCTAATTTATATTCTAATGGAGTGGCATGTCGTAATAGTATAAAATGTGCATATTATGTATCTTGGAATAAGTTAGGTTATTGTCATTTTGTCATGTCCCGCCTTAGAAAGTGTGACTTACCCTTTTGCACTATTTTTCACCTAAATTTGCCCACTTTTAGGTGATGACAGAATGGAGCCCAGAACCATGATGGCATTAAATTTTATACATAATAGATAATAATATGCCAATAAGAGTATATAAACTTTTGAGAAATATGAAAGAACATAGAAATGGAAAATATGGAAGAACATTAGAAGTATGTTGAGGGCGTGAGTTAGGTAAAAGAGATACTTTGAATTTTAATATAAATGTCATTTGATATACGTGTTGTTCATATGAATGGTTATGGTATAAGATAGAGGATTTTGATAGGAAATGAATATGATTTGATAGCACAAAGATGATTTGGTTGTGTATATATTTGATGATATAAAATTTATTATGATCAAAGTAGCACAGTGAAGTGTGGTGATGTTTATATGCATCTTGTTGGATGTTTAAATTGTTAATTGTTTCACAGGTCATGTAAATATGAAATGATGAAAATTATGAAAGTATAGGGAAAATTGTTGGAAATTGAAATTAAGTTTGTTTATTTAATTGAATTGTGATAGAATCATTGGATATCTTTGGATTAAATGGTTGTACGAACCTTGCTAGTTATTTGATTATTTTAAGTGAATATGACATGCTATAGCAATGTATTTGTTTGTTCAATTATGTATTTAGCACTGAATTAAAGAGTTTTGTAACGAACAGTATGTTTGGAATTTGAGGAATTCTTGATAGATTTTGATTATGAGGAATGACATTTTTATATATAGTTGAATAACTTTGCTTGTGAGTAATTGAATTGAATGAATTGGTTAAGGGATAGTGATTATCCCACTTGTTTGATTCCATGAGACAGTTGTAAGTGATAGTGACTATCTCAATTGTTTGATTTCATGAGAAATATTGAATTTAAAATTATTGATGTTACTTTACTTTGCATTCCATC